>AWOL01S0007050.1:46443-127454 GCA_000715115.1 Nicotiana otophora
TAGAGAGGCTGTTTCCAAATGACCCTCGGCATCCTTCCCTCCAAGAACTCCCCACCTTGCTCTTGGGGTGACTCGAACTCACAACCTCTTGGTTGGAAGTGGAGGGTGCTTACCATCAGAGCAACCCACCTGTCGAATATTACCTTATGAAATCTCGTATGAAATTTTTCTTAAGACCGTTACCTTGCTGAATATGACCCTCTTTTAACTTGTGATATTTGGAGAAGCCTCACGTTACCATTGCTAGATTTGGAGCTAATAACATTACTTTGCAACTTTATATCTATTTTCCTTAAAATGAATGATACATCAATGACTAAGCCTTCCAAGGTTGATGACTAAGCCAATACCATAACGTTACTTTGCAACTTTACATCCATTTTCCTTAAAATGAATGAGGCATCAATGACTAAGCCTTCCAAAGTTGATGACTAAGCCAACATAAGCCTTATCAAGTAACTTGTAAGAGTCATCAAACATAGATTGAGTTACTGCCACGTTTTTACTTTAGTCTTTATCCAAAGACTTCAATTAATCCACCACTAATTATTAATTAACTAGGTAATGTTCCATTACCCAATAATTAACCAATTATCCTCATAATTAAGAATTATTTTCACTTACTTAAAATGCTACTCACTTCTCACATACCTTATACATCTTACTATCATGGCCATGTGGTACCTTGTATGGTACTAGTTCATAAATACTGGGTATTTTAGCTCGGGCCATATTTTATCCCAAAATATCAAACTTCGACAAAATTTATTTTCTTCGATTTGCTTACCCTCTCACCTTCACCAATTTACTCATCACTTGTTTAAAATAGCATAATGCTTATAATCACGAAATAATTTTATTCCCGAATTTGTGTTGATTAACTTACGACAAAACTTTAACATACGAAAATGCCGGATGTAACAGCAGACGCCCTTATGTATTAAATTAAAAAATTATTGAAACTTAGTAAATCCTTGATTTGTCATGCCTCATTCCTTGTTTGTCGAGTTTGTATTTTATATGATAATTTGGTGTGATCGCCACTTGGATTTTTATGTGAATTCCGTGTGTTTGTTGATTTGATATTTCTTGAAAATAATTAAATTATGAATTTTTCATCTGCAAATAATTAATTAATTAAGTTTAAATTGAGGCATTTATATATTTATCTATAATTTGGATTAAAGAAGGCATTGTCCTATGATGGGTTATTTTCCCATCCTTGTGGTTATTTTTGTGATTTTATACATTGTGTTGAGCCGCAGACTATCTGTTGTAAAATTAATTGACTTTATTGTACTTTTGGAATGGTTGTGGACTACGGGAAATTTGTAAATACGAGTTGATGATGTTGTGCTGTTGTGATAATATTCTGTGTGAATTATTGTGTGATATGGGTTACTGTTAAGCAGCATATAAGGGTGTCATTCCATTGTAGACATTATGTGAGCATAAGTATGGCATTTCACTGTTGTTATGTGTGTTGGGATATTGTCCGGGTTGAGTGATAAGGGAAGCTATTATAGGAGTGATAAGGGTGGCTATAGGAGCGATAAGGGTGGCTATTGATATTGTCAGGGCGGAGGGATAATGAAGGCTATTATAGGAGTGATAAGGGTGGCTATTGTCAGGGATGATATGTGATGATGTGGGGTTATTATGTTGATGATTTTTATATGATGATGTGGGATTATTGTGTTGATGATTTTTGTGTAATGTTGCGATTCTCTTTGTGTTTATTTTTATATCTTGTGCAACTTGTCTTGTTGTTTCGGTAAATTTGATAATAGTCTGATCCATATTGAAATTGTGAGCCTGTGGCTATTGCCAGGCGGATTATGTTATTGGCATGTGATTTGTCCGTGCAAATGTGATATGAAATGTGGGCACGAGGTGCCACAGAAATATGATGATTATGATATTGGCACGCGAACTATCCATGCAGTTGTGATATGAGATGTGGGCACGAGGTGCGTGAGTAAATAATAATTGTATTATTGGCACGTAAGTTGTCCGTGCAGTTATGATAGAAATATGTGCACGAGGTGCCGTAGAAATGTGAAAGTGGGCTGAGACCCGTATTACGACAATATGAAAGTGGGCCGAGACCCGTGGTTTATGATTATGAAATGAGGTGTTACAAAGTGACTTTTATTTGAAAGAATTATATTCAAAAGATATTTATTTGAAAGAAGTATATTCGAAAGATATTTATTTGAAAGAAATATATTCGGAAGATATTTATTCGAAAAAATTATATGTGAAAAATTTATATTTGAAGGACATGTTTAATTGGTTGTACTTGTGTTCCTTATTCATTTGAGTAATAATTATGGTGTTCTTGTTGCATTGCTGTTTATATCCCTAGTTGATTTTGTTGCTATTATTGCTAGTTGTATTCTAGTACTATTGTACACTGCTATATTGCACAGGTTATTTGACTAGTGAGTGTCTTAACTGTACCTCATCACTACTCCACCGAGGTTAGTCTTGATACTTACTGGGTATCGACCGTGGTGTACTCATACTATACTTCTACATATTTTTGTGCAGTGCCAGATATTGAAGATATCAGAATCGGGCAGAGTTAGTGGGTTGATCACAAGGATTCAAGGTAGAGCTGCTTGGTCATCGCAGTCCCTTGGAGTCTTTCCACTTTATTGTACTATTAATTATTATTCGAATATTATTGTATATTCTATCCTTGAGATCATTTCATATATCCAGTTAGAGTTTGTGACTCAGTATTACCAGTCTTGGGAGTTAGTTTGAATATTTCTGCTGTTGGTTTTGACACTTGTATCAAATTATATGTTTAAAAAAATGGCTTGAATTGTTGTTATAGTCGGCTTACCTAATCTTAGGGACTAAGTGCCATCACAACGCCTGTTGTGGGATTCTGGATCGTGACAATATAACACTTCCCTCTTATCTCTAAAATGACAGGTTTTTGCCTTCAAAATGAGCCCCAAGGGCTTTTAATCAAAATAGGGTCGGGTAAAAAATATTAGAAAAATGAAGCCCCGACACAGATCTGCGATTGCATATACGACCGCATAACACTTCTGCGGTCCGCAAAATGGACTTCATAATGCCATCCGGAACTAGGCACTTATGCCTCACTCTGCTACCAGTCTGTGATCCGCAGATCAATTCTGCTGTCGCATAATGCGCCGCATAACTCCCCTTCAGAAATTTCATGTCGGATCTGTGATGGGTTGTGCGGCCCGCGAAATGATTATGTGGCCGCATACTGGACCGCATAATGGTCCGAAAATTTGTCCAGATTTCTGCTTCAGTCTGTGGTAGATCTGCGGTCCGGAGATCAATTCTGCGACCGCACAAATTCCTTGCACTTTCAAAAAGTTTCTTCAACTCCCCAACGCACTGTTCAACCTAAAAAGTCCGAACTGCGGTCTACAATCATCAACACATAAGTCCACTTTGGCACCACAAAACCCTGTGTTTTAGGTAAACCTTTACGGGGCTTTACATCCACATTCATATAGGTCCATCCATCAAGTGTGTTGTGCATCGCAATACACCACCTACAAAAGATTATGGATTATTGGATTAAGAGTTTAATAACTCAGCCTCATATTCTTTGCAGTTTTGCGCTATATACACACACCATAGGAAGAGACATAATTTAATAGTGCATATTTGATCAACTAATAACTTGTTATTACCCATATGAACCTATTTCATAGGATATCCAATCACATAGGTTTGGATTACCATCATTGTTGGTACATCTCAAATTGGCAAAAGTCTCAACCCCTTGATGTTTCACGTATAAGTCAAAAGATCGGCCAAATCCTCTTTTGACTACACATAATATGTATAAATATCTCTCTAACCAATTGCTTGATCACATTATGTCTCAAGAGAATGTGTTTATTCTTCCCATTGAAAGATTTATTTTTTTCACGACCCAAAACCACGTGACCGGCACTCGGCACACTACCCGGTCCGAGCGAACCAAACCATGTGATGTACTCAATTATGCATGAAAATCAATTTAACTACGGAAGTTCCTTGAAAATCATATATATTTTCAAGTTAAATGATAAAATATTTTCCAATTCAAAATCACACATGACATCTTTCATGATAATAACAATGAGACTAAGTAAAATAAATATACTTTCATGTATGTCGTATACAAACCCGTTACTACAATCTTTCACAACTATCTATGGATCCTATATACCAAAGAATAGAACCAACGGTTGGAGTAATTCCAATAAAATAAAATTAGAAAGAACGTGATAGCTACCACGAAATAAAAGTGGTACTTCATAATACCTCGAAAAGAGAGTTATCCTAGCCTGACCGCATGCCACGCATCATACATCATCCTGAAACATGTAAAGTAAGCAGGACCCTGGAGGGGGCTCCCTAAGGGCTGAGTACATCCTAGCGGTACTCAATAAGTGTCATAGACTCTCTCAAACTTAAGTTCTTGGGACAAACTTTAAAAACACAATGCACCAATACTTGATATAAAACGATAAGAAATTTATCAATTCACGACCCTTGTTAATTTAAATAACAATCAAGTAAAATATAACCCACAATATAAACTTTTAAAACATTTGCATCAATCCAAGATTTCGAATAAAATCATACAAAATCATTCCATTTGCTTCAAGTCATCGAAATCACTTTCGGCTCCTTGAACCTAAACATAAGAAAACCATCCTTACCTTTCATTGGGAGAACTATACCATCACTGACATAAGAAGGTCAACTAGGTTATGTACCTAGCGGCAAGTATCATATACCCTACTTCCTCAGGGCGTCTCATCATAGTGTCGTACGAATTGACTCAGCCATGCTAATAATAGCACAAAATAGTACTCTCTTGAGGGAAAGCATTCTGCCATAGTCTATACCACAAAGTGTCCATCTACGCCTACACCGGCACGTGTAGTTTCATGACAACGAACACGATATATCTGAAGCCAATCTCGGTGAACACAAGTAACTCCCAAAATATTTGATACTTCAAAAATAGATTCATAGTATAGTAGCCTCAAATGATCTATTTTTATCAAATCATAGCATTTATAGAAAATCTAAATCCTTTGAACAAAATTTAAATAAATAACCTTTTACATACTAAAGCCTTTAACAATTTAACATCAATATTTAAAAGATACCATAACAACCATTATGTTCGTCAATTTCCAAAAGAAATACTTTCCACGAAAACTTATCTTTAGTACTCAAATATGTATGCTCTTGTAAATACATAAGTTTTTATAAAAACTTATAACATTTACCTTGAGTGTCATTTTGCCAACAAGATTTAAAATAAAATTTTATAAAACAGTATGACACTACATATGCAACATAATATTTTAATACATGGAGACATCTGTACTTGTTTGTCCCCACAAGCACGAAAGCACATTTGCAAACAGCTTAAGTATTAACTCGAAACATGCTTTTAAAGAAAATCCCTCAAGAAGAGTAAGTTTTAATCAAATTACCTCACTTTCTCTTTATTAACATTCACAAGCTTTCAATCCTCCTCCATCATTCCAATATTGAATAGAATTCTCAACATCACCAACAAGTCGATATCTACAATTAGATATCCTAATTACATCAGAATATGACCTAAGATATTAATCAACATCCATATATGGCTTATAAGTTGGATACAAGCTTCCAACAACTCAAATCGCTATATAGTTTTACATTCTAGACCATTCAACTTCATTCTTATGTTTTAATACCCATTCGAAGTCATTAATGATACTACATCAATTGTCCATTGCCGCCAAGTTACTATTCATCATCTTTCATAATCAACACTTGCAAAATATATAATTCGGGTGATTACTTAGTTGATCACTTCCATCTTTTACTAACAAATAATTCCATAGGTTCATTGTATTCATAAATTTCATCGTCAAAATGACCATTCATCTTCTCTCTTATTTTCTCAAAAGTACTATTCATGCCATGAACTAGAATTTTATAATCCAATCTTTCAACCATTAAAACTTGTAACAAATACTTCTAACTACTCATAATAAACGAGTTTGAAGCCTTGGAATTACTTCTAGTAGATCAATCTTGAAAAATCACAACTTTGGTGATTTTTGTGTTCTTGAGGATTTGATGATGAAATCTAGTATTTGGATATAAGAATGATGTTAAAACTCATGTATATTGAGTAAGAATCAACCCAAAACATCATTAACAACTTACCTTAGTTGATTGTACTTGATTTGAGCTCAAAATTGTCTCTTCACCATCAAGAACCCTAACCCCCAATACATAAAATACTCTCTTCCCCCGATTTTGTATTTATATGCCCAAAATTATGGGTTTCGGATGCGGCCCTGGATGCTTCTCATCCCCACTTCACTCCTCTCTGAATCTCGAATGCGGACCTAGATGCTATGGAAGCACTTCACTGCCAGTCTTTCTTTGGGACTCGGCCTCGGATGCTTCGCATCCGCAAACTCCTCCGCCAGCCTTTGGTAATTTGGTCATAGCTTCTTGTAGAAATGTCCAAATGACAAAAGGTTTGAAGCGTTAGAAACTAGACTTGAAGATCTTGAACATAACTCCTTATATATATGTATATTTTCTCGTCCAAAATTATGTCTTATGCGTACTTATTTGGAACTTTAGTCTATCATGTAATTTCCAACTTGACTTGGACTTATGGCTATCCTTAGACCCCACATCACTTATAATATGTCTCGTATACTTATTATCATATCCAATTGATATTCATCATATTAATAGTCCTCGTCTGCACACAAAACAATATAATTAGCGCACATCAACTTTCTTAATAGCGCTTAAGTACTTCGAAATTTTTCGGGATGCTACATTCTCCCCCACTTAAGAACATTCGTCCTCGAATGTTTTACAAGTCACTTTTAAGAATAGAGTTACCATCCGTTTACCTCCAACCATTATGAATAGGCACTTATGACTACATGGGTCTTATACTTTCTTTCCAAAATCTCAACTTACTTATGACCCTCAAAATTTGGCTATCTTTACAAATTCTTAAAAATTTTGGTAGAGTTTCCCTTGTAATAGGGACTATCCAAAAGATTTAACCTATCCAGAGCAAGCCCCCACACGGGCACCAATAACAATATAGCTCAATAATTATAAATATAGAACATGATGAATTCTTTAGGCCCCACACGACCTTACATATACCATAAGTGCATCAAATATATACTTTTGTACTCTGAGTATTTATATACCTGCATATTTCTCAATATTAATAATAGCCACTCGACATAGTACCCATATCACTACTGAACATATGTGTAGTCCTTCATCTTGAATACGTCAACTTGTACCTGAAAAATATCTTCAAGTAAACTAAAATCTCTCTATGATTGGAACGTTTACAAATTTTACCTTCTTCTCCCTTTTTTTTTGGTTAGTGTAGAATGGCACATTTCCATGCTGCCTAAATTCTCAACTTCCTCGAAGCTATGGCTCATTCTTGGTGAGAGCAAAACTATATTGCCCGCTTGGTACCTGTAAACTTATCCATTCTGACTCATAGTCTCGAAATTTTCTTATAACTAATACTTTTAAATTAGTTTGTTGTCCTTTATGAATCTTGTTTCAGGGAAAAGTCTTCCTACTTAAAACTTTTAATATTCACTAATCATCAAAACTATTTTGGAATGTTCTTTTCTTTCTTCTAAAGATTAATAAGCTATTTGTCTTAGATTTATCCATCATATGATAATTTCATACCCCCGCTTTCGCTCATACCTTTAGAGCTCATATTAGATCCATAACTTGATAACTATTGTTATCAACAGGTTTTCTCTAAAAATAATTCAACTTACTTAGTTTGAGTTCATGACACTAGTTTGCCACCTACTCGCGGACATCCGTGTTCTAGTTTTATATCTTAACTTTTACCGATTCCTTGACACCATTGAATATGTTGTGATATTTTTATACCAAAAATATGGGATTGCATTTATTTTCATGCGCACCATAGACATGCTACCGTAGCCCGTAAACTTTCAACAGTCAAAAGTCATCGTTACTACGATGGTACTTGCACCTTTTTAGTATTAGTGCTCTTCTTTGAACCCGTGCTTTTTACTAACATACTTTATTTTTGTATAGAAGAGTCTCTTCTCATTCAAGAATGCGCATGTCACGACCCAAAATCCTAACCTGTCGTGATGGCGCCTATCTCGATACTAGGCAAGCCGATAATCTCAATAAAACCACAATTTCTTTTAAGTCTGAAAATATAATATTTAAATATAATACATAATCCCACAAATACTGATATGAACACTCCCCCAAAATCTGGTGTCACTGAGTACATAATATGGATACAAATCAAAAGAAAACAGTCTATAATAGTCTAAGACCAAATACAGTAAACAAGGAGATAGGGAAGGAGAGACAAGGTCTGCGAAACGCGGCATCTACCTCTGAATCTCCGAAAAATTACTTGTGTGAGAAAATCAACACCCGCTATGTCGAGAAGCACCTGGATCTGCACACGAAGTGCAGGGTGTAGTATGAGTACAACCAACTCAGGAAGTAACAATAATAAATAAGGAACTGAAGATAGTAACGAGATATACAATTATAATATATTTTCAATAATTCCAGCAAAGAATATACATGCTTTCAAATCTGGTAGTTTAAGTCAAATCAATTTTATACAATTCAAGCTCATGTAATCCGGATATAGAATCCTTCAAAAATTTCACAAAAATAACAGATAGCAACTAAGTGCATCAACCAATGAAAAACAAGTACAACCTCTCAGGACAACAATCACTCACTGGGCTCCCAGCCATCAACACTCACACTCAATGGGTACCCATGCTCACTGGGGGTGTACAGACTCCGGAAGGGCTCCTACAGCCCAAGCGCTATAATCTGCACGGACAACTCACGTGCTGCACGGATAACTCACATGCCATAATATAAATATCTGGATCCGCACGACCAACTCACGTGCTATAGTATAATATAAGGGTCCGCACGACCAGCTCACGTGCTGCACGACCAACTCACGTGCTATAGTATAATATAAGGATCCGCACGGACAAATCACGTGCTATGGTATAATATCTCACAATCAGGCCCTCGGCCTCACTCAGTCATAAAGCTCTCCAGTCTCTCGGGCTCTCAATAATCATAAAATCAGTCCAAACAACAATGATATGATACATCAATAATGAACAATAAAGACTAAGATAAAATAATCAAGTAAGCTGTTACTCAGTACAAAACAATAATTTAGGCAGATAATTCAACATGTACACGACCTCTGTGGGTCCCAACAATACCAACATATAACCTAAACATGGTTTCTAACATGACTTACAGTTAAATTTTCACAATACATAGAAAGCACATTGCTAACAACAATTTATTCAACTTTACAGTTTCCACGGGACGGACCAAGTCACAATCCCTTTGGTGTACGCCCACACGCCCGTCACCTAACATGTGTGTCACCTCCAAAATAATCATATGACACAAAAATCTGGGGTTTCATATCCTCAGGACCAGATTTAAAACTGTTACTTACCTCAAACTGTGAAATTCTTTATTCTGCAATGGCTTTTCCTCGTGAATTGGCCTCCAAACGCCTCGAATCTAGCCACAAATAATTCGTTTCACTCAATAAAATTTATTGAAATTAATTCCATAAGAAAATGCTAATTTTCCATAAACATCCGAAATTTAGCTCAAAAATTACCCGTGGGGCCCACGTCTCGGAACCCAACAAAAGTTATAAAATCCGAAAGCCCATTCAACCACGAGTCTAATCATACCAATTTTACCAAAATCCGACCTCAACTCGACCCTCAAATCTTCAATTTAAACCAAGAGGGTTTTTCTAAATTTTCCAACTTGATTCACCCAAGAAATGATGAAAACAACCATGAATTCGGGTAATTTAACCAATATTGAGTTAAGAACACTTACCCCGTTGTTTTTCTTGAAAAACTCCCAAAAATCGCTTCTTCTCGAGCTCAAATCCGTCAAAAATGGAAAATGGGATGAAGTCCCATTTTCAGAACTTAAACTCTATGCCCAGACATTTGCTCTACGCGATCGCGGACAAACACACGCGATCGCGAAGCACAATTTTCCACTGCCCAGAAAAGACCCTAGGCGGTTGCGGTTGTCTTCACGCGATTGCGATGCACAAGATCCCAGCTCTACGCGATCGCATCCCTCTTCACGCGATCGTATAGAGCAAATGCGTGGCCCAACTTCCTCTCATGTTCCCTTATGCGAACGCGGCCTCTCCCACGCGTTCGCGTAGCACAGACTAGCCCAACCTATGCGATCGCGGTTGACCTCACGTGATCGCATAGAGTAAAATCAACATTGCCTCACCAAGCCTACGCAATCGCGGACATTCTCATGAGATCGCGTAGAAGGAAACCAGTGACAGAAAATCAGCATTCTTCAGTTGGAAGGCCATGTCCAAAATTGATCCGTTAACCATCTGAAACTCACCCGATGCCTCCGGGACCTCAACCAAACATATCGTCAAGTCCCATAACATCATATGAACTTAGTCAAACCCTTAAATCACCTCAAACAACGCTAAAACCATGAATCATACCCCAATTCAAGCCTAATGAACTTTGAAATTTCAAGTTTTCACAAACGACGCCGGAACCTATCAAATCACGTCCGATTGACCTCAAATTTTGCACACAAGTCATAAATGACATAACAGACCTATTAAAATTTTTAGAATCAGATTTTGGCTCCGATATCAAAAAGTCAACTCCCCGGTCAAACTTTCCAAAAATTCAACTTTCGCCATTTCAAGTCTAATTCCTCTACCAACCTCCAAATAATTTTTCACACAAGCTCCTAAGTCCAAAATCAACATACGGAGCTATTGGAATCATCAAAACTCTATTTCGGGGTCGTTTACACATAAGTCAACATTCGGTCAACTATTTCAACTTAAGCTTCCAACATGAAATTCATTCTTCCAAGCTAACTCCGAAATACCTTAGAACCAAAACCGACAATTCACACAAGTCATAATACCTGGTAGGAAGTTATTCAAGACTTCAAATAGTTGAAAGGAGCGTAAATGCTCAAAATGATCGGCCGGGTCGTTACAATCTCCCCCACTTAAACATACGTTCATCCTCGAATGTGTCAAGAGTTGTTCCTAAGCCTTTAAATCATTGTTCCTCCTTACCATGCACATACCTGGGGTGATCCCACGTCACCCTATTCTATATAGTCCTGACAACATAACACGACAAAAAATCATTAATTTAACCTTAGCCCCAAACTTGGAGCCCAATTTCTAACACCTAGAATTCTTTTCCAAGATCTAAATCTCACACACCATATAAGTTTGAACTAGCTGTATCAAGCCATAGCCATAACCCCAGATATAATCACATTACATACTACATAACTCACATGCTCGCCGCACCATTCCCGATCACAGTAATTACTCCAAACCAACCAAATACAAGTA
The DNA here is from genome assembly GCA_000715115.1 of Nicotiana otophora. Classification (NCBI taxonomy): domain Eukaryota; kingdom Viridiplantae; phylum Streptophyta; class Magnoliopsida; order Solanales; family Solanaceae; genus Nicotiana; species Nicotiana otophora. The sequence continues at coordinate 57,950 of AWOL01S0007050.1, forward strand.
TTAAACCTCATATCGAGCCAAACATCGTTCCAAAACCTCCGTACACTGCTGATATAAAAGAAACATGCAGAAATATCATGACCCCTTATCAGAGCAACAAGTCATGGAGCTTTCTCGCCCCAACCAGAACCATAATCACTTTCTAAGCCGACTTTCAATATTATCCTCCCAAATATACCGTAATCAAACCTGATAGTACCTATTCTAGGTTCAATGACCTTATATTATTAAACACAACTATCCCACAGACACGCCACATCAATATAACTCAAGACACAACTGCGCAATTTGTGTACCCAAATATGGGAGATGTCTCAAGGAAGAGAACTGTATTGCAAGTTCAACAAGCACCACTACAACCGCAATGTTACAACCAACTCCTCACATTTCGTGAAGAGGAAAACCGTAGGCGCATGTGCACGATTGTAGAGGAAGGAAATTAATGAATCAGATAAATTATCATAGAAATAAAATTCCCACACACGGCACAGACGACTCATGTGCCAATAATATGAATCGCCCGGCATGGTCACAGGCCTCCAATCCCAGCATATCATACAAGAGCAATTAAACAAGTGCACTTGTATATGATAATGAAATAAGATTCTCATGCTCCTGGACTGGTATAAATAACACACCATAGTGTAAGCATGCGCAAAGTCTGCTATCACACTTCACATCGGTAATTTAATGCAGAAATAGTAACTACCCCATTTATTCAGGGGAATTAGCCTCTTTGTAACCTCAAGCGTAGCCTAGATAGTTTTCAACAAAGGTACGAACATGAGAAACATTATAACTTTACGCTTAACAGTCAACTTTAGGCATATTATAGCCTAAGCATTCTTTCGAGTATGAATACTTGCCATGATGCTCGCACATTGGCTCAAACCTCACATATATGCACATTTATAGCACGCAACTATCACAAATAATTAATGCAACTAGTGCCTCCACTGAGTTAAAAATAAAATATTTACCTCTAACAGTCCGCAACCCGAAACAATATAATTCTGAGAACTCCCAGTCTCCAAATTCATCCAACACATGAATCACCGTAACTGATCCCAACTCCAGCACTAGAATGACTAACACATCTTCCATTCACGATCTTCCCATGAGGAATACTTTCATAATTCTTCCGTGCCACATAGCAATAATTTGAATATCAGCAATCTATCAACCAGGTGAGTACTACAATACCAATGAACATCCGTAAGTCAAAAGACAATGCGCATTTTAAAATGCGCACCCTTCTCAGGGATTATCGAGCAGTTATACCATTCATCTAAATATCTAAAACTGACCATTCTGTCCAAAATTCGTGATTTTTCTTTCAAGAATGAACTACCACCTTGTATATGTAAATCTAAATCCGGCACAACACATCACTTCTATCATATGAAAGGCATGAGAATCTCATTATAAACTATGAGTCACCAGAAAATTACATACCATATTAGTTAGAAACCTCTCTCTTGCTTCTTTTCAGGGGAAATCACAATACACAACACGTTCTCCACACCGGTAGAATATATCCGGTTCAAACCATGGTAGAAACCATCATGAACACTTTGAAATCCATTTGCACATAACCAAGCTATCAGAACTGAATTTCTCTAACTCGACCAAGCCACACAGGTTGCCAAATCCGAGAGTATTGCCACAAAACACCTGTAAATCCTCACCTCATCATAAGAACCAAAAGAACCGAGCATACCATTACCATATTGATCCAGCATGTTACCCATTTGTCCTATTTTATTCGAGTTTCTTCTGGATTATCCTCAAGTTGCCATTTCTCCTTGTCAGAACACTACTACTTTACCTAAAGCTCGCTACAAGACATCCTAACATACAACTACACCACCCTAAGGCCCATAAGACATTGTATTCTTCTTAAGCACCTTCATAGATACCCCAACCGTAACACTCACTCTAAAAATACCTTATACGAATTTAAAATTGTTCCTCTTTCCTTTCTTATACTGAAATGTAGAATCCATAGTCAAATAGAATTATCGCACGCCCCGATACCATCCAATGTAAGTAACTGATTCTAGTGATATACATATTCGAAAAACAATTTCAATTTCCGCATATATATTTTGAATCTATTAGAACCCTCTCGATAGTCATCCACTCTGCTCAAATCTAATTTACTCCGTCCCAAACGGGTCGAAAGACTTGTGCTCCTTAGCACAATCAACACTCAAATAAGTAACCCTCCTTAATACCACCTATCAAATTCATACTCCGCACGCACTACATCATTCACAAATAACAACTCACTCATCCCACGATTTTCATATACTCATAAAGCACAATATAACCCGTATTTAGAAATCTCCTTACTCGAGTCATTCTCGAACTCCACTTCTGCAAGTCATCACTGATTCCCAAGTATACTTCGGATCAAAACAAAAATAATTTAACACATAACCATAAATTGAATTGTCAATAGCAGGCTCCCCCCACTTGGCTCAAAACCATATATTAAAATACTTGATAACTCATAATACCCATACTTTATTACTGCCTTAATACCACAGTCAGTTCAACGAAAGTTCTTCTCAAGCTCAAGACACACTAACCATAAAATACCTCAATCATCCGCTAATCTCGCATTCATTCTCTTAATACTCAAGTCAACTTTCTCAACCAAGTTCAAATTCAAGTTTCAACACATACGCCCCGCTGGCAGAAAAGAAACTCTCTATTCACATCATAAGGAACACACCTACATAGATTACTGCGCAGGAGATAACCCACCTGCTTATCTCAAATTAGCATCTTGTTATACCCTTTCGCAGCCACATTTACTATGAAATCACTTAATCTTTCTAAGTCCAAACTCATTAACCAGATACGAGAATTTAATTTGCCCCAAAATTTAACAACGTGAAAGATCTTTCAAAACCTTCACACTAGAGATTGTACGTCACATCAAAACGAAAATAAAGCACCCAATGGCCTTCCTTTACATTTTAAGGAAACACTTCTCGTCACATTCAAATCGTCTTAACACATCCTACAGTTACATCATACTCATCACAAAGCCATTCCACTACTTACCGAGCCACAAATTCCACTCGTATGGACATTACCAGACATATGAGTCTACAGGTTACAACTGAAGCTACCGAGCCTAAGCCGCGATCTAAACCTAGCCTCAAGTCCTCCAGACCGGCCCATCATCAGAACACGGAATACACATCTCAAACATCGTTCATGGAATCACAAGCCGGCGATGTACATCTGATATCGAGCGCTCATGTGTGCATATGAATGCGTGGAAGGAATTCAAAGAGTTATGTTTCAAGCTGAATCAATTCTGCATGATAAAATACAAGAAAGTGAAATTTTCCTAAGGGTTCTGCAGCCTTTCGAAGATAAGTACAGACGTCTCAATACCGATCCGCAAGACTCTACTAAACCTGCTCATGACTCGTGACACCTATGTAACCTAGAGCTCTGATACCAACTTATCATGACTCAAAATCTTAACCTGTCGTGATGGCGCCTATCTCGATACTAGGCAAGCCGATAATCTCAATGAAACCACAATTTCTTTTAAGTCTGAAAATATAATATTTAAATAAAATAAATAATCCCACAAATATTGATACGAACACTCCCCCAAAATCTGGTGTCACTGAGTATATGAGCATCTAATATGGATACAAATCAAAAGCAAACGGTCTATAATAGTCTAAAACCAAATACAGTAAACAAGGAGATAGGGAAGGAGAGACAAGGTCTGCAAAACACGACAGCTACCTCTGAATCTCCGAAAAATCAATTGTGCGAGAAAATCAACACCCGCTATGTCCAGAAGCACCTGGATCTGCACACGAAGTGCTGGGTGTAGTATGAGTACAACCAACTCAGCAAGTAACAATAATAAACAAGGAACTGATGATAGTGATGAGCTATACAATTATAATTCATTTTCAATAATTGTAGCAAAGAATAGGCATGCTTTCAAATCCGGTAGTTTAAGTCAAATCAATTTTATACAATTCAAGCTCATGTAATCCGGATATAGAATCCTTCAGAAATTTCACAAAAACAACAGATAGCAACTAAGTGCATCAACCAATAAAAAACAAGTACAACCTCTCAGGACAACAATCACTCACTGGGGTCCCAGCCCTCAGCACTTACACTTAATGGGTACCCGCACTCACTAGGGGTGTATAGACAACCCAAGCGCTATAATCTGCACTGACAACTCACATGCTGCACGGACAACTCACGTGCTATAATATAAACATCTGGATCCGCACGGCCAACTCACGTGTTGCACGGCCAACTCACGTGCTATAGTATAATATAAGGATTCACACGGATAACTCACGTGCTGCACGACTAACTCACGTGCTGCAGTATAATATAAGGATCTGCACGGACAACTCACGTGCTATAATATAAACATCTGGATCCGCACGGCCAACTCACGTGTTGCACGGCCAACTCACGTGCTATAGTATAATATAAGGATTCACACGGATAACTCACGTGCTGCACGACTAACTCACGTGCTGCAGTATAATATAAGGATCTGCACGGACAACTCACGTGCTATAATATAAACATCTGGATCCGCACGGCCAACTCACGTGTTGCACGGCCAACTCACGTGCTATAGTATAATATAAGGATTCACACGGATAACTCACGTGCTGCACGACTAACTCACGTGCTGCAGTATAATATAAGGATCTGCACGGACAACTCACGTGCTATAATATAAACATCTGGATCCGCACGGCCAACTCACGTGTTGCACGGCCAACTCACGTGCTATAGTATAATATAAGGATTCACACGGATAACTCACGTGCTGCACGACTAACTCACGTGCTGCAGTATAATATAAGGATCTGCACGGACAACTCACGTGCTATAATATAAACATCTGGATCCGCACGGCCAACTCACGTGTTGCACGGCCAACTCACGTGCTATAGTATAATATAAGGATTCACACGGATAACTCACGTGCTGCACGACTAACTCACGTGCTGCAGTATAATATAAGGATCTGCACGGACAACTCACGTGCTATAATATAAACATCTGGATCCGCACGGCCAACTCACGTGTTGCACGGCCAACTCACGTGCTATAGTATAATATAAGGATTCACACGGATAACTCACGTGCTGCACGACTAACTCACGTGCTGCAGTATAATATAAGGATCTGCACGGACAACTCACGTGCTATGGTATAATATCTCACAATCAAGCCCTCTGCCTCACTTAGGCATAAAGATCTCCAGTCTCTCGGGCTCTCAACAATCATAAAATCAGCCCAAACAACAATGATATGATACATCAATAATAAATAATAGAGACTGAGATAAAATAATCAAGTAAGCTGTGACTGAGTACAAAACAACAATTAGGCAGATAATTTAACATGTACATGACCTATGTGGGTCCCAAAAATACCAACATATAGCCTAAACATTGTTTCTAACATGACTTACAGTCAAATTTCCACAACACATAGAAAGCGCATGGCTAACAACAATTTATTCAACTTTACTGTTTCCACGGGACGGACCAAGTCACAATCCCCTCGGTGCACGCCCACACGCCCGTTACCTAGCATGTGCGTCACCTCCAAAATTATCACATGACACAAAAATTCGGGGTTTCATACCCTCAAGACCAGATTTAAAACTGTTACTTACCTCAAACCATGTAATTCTTTATTCTGCAATGGCCTTTCCTTGTGAATTGGCCTCCAAACGCCTCGAATACAGCCACAAATAATTCGTTTCAGTCAATAAAATTTATTGGAATTAATTTCATAAGAAAATGCTAATTTTCCATAAAAGTCTGAAATTTAGCTCAAAAATCGCCCATGGGGCCCATGTCTCGGAACCCGACAAAAGTTACAAAATCCGAAAGTCCATTCAACCACGAGTCTACCCATACCAATGTTACCAAAGTCCGACCTTAACTCGACCCTCAAATCTTCAATTTAAACCAAGAGGGTTATTCTAAATTTTCTAACTTGATTCACCCAATAAAAGATAAAAACAACCATGAATTTGGGTAATTTAACCAATATTGAGTTAAGAACACTTACCCCATTATTTTTCTTGAAAAACTCCCAAAAATCGCTTCTTCCCGAGCTCAAATCCGTCAAAAATGGAAAATGGGATGAAATCCCATTTTCAGAACTTAAACTCTCTGCCAAGACAATTGCTCTACGCGATCACGAACAAACACACACGATCGCAAAGCACAATTTTCCACTGCCCAGAAAAGACCCTACGCGATTGCGGTTGTCTTCACGTGATTGCGATGCACAAGATCCCAGCTCTACGTGATCGCATCCCTCTTCACTCGATCGCATAGAGCAAAAGTGTGGCCTAGCTTCCTCTCATGTTCCCTTATGCGAACGCGGCCTCTCCCACGCGTTCGTGTAGCACATACTAGACCAACCTACACAATCGCATAGAGTAAAATCAACACTGCCTCATTAAGCCTATGCGATCACGGACATTCTCATGCGATCGCGTAGAAGGAAACCAGTGATAACAAACCAACATTCTTCAGCTGGAAGGCCAAGTCCAAAATTGATCCGTTAACCATCCGAAACTCACCCGAGGCCCCCGGGACCTCAACCAAATATACCGTCAAGTCCCATAACATCATACAAACTTAGTCGAACCCTCAAATCACCTCAAACAATGCTAAAATGATGAATCATACCCTAATTCAAGCCTAATGAACTTTGAAATTTCAAGTGTTCACAAACAACGCCGAAACCTATCAAATCATGTCCGATTGACCTCAAATTTTGCACACAAGTCATAAATGACATAATGGACCTATTAAAATTTTCATAATCGGATTGTGACTCCGATATCAAAAAGTCAACTCCCCGGTCAAATTTTCCAAAAATTCAACTTTCGCCATTTCAAGCCTAATTCCTCTACCGACCTCCAAATAATTTTTCGGACACGCTCCTAAGTCCAAAATCAGCATACAGAGCTATTGGAATCATCAATACTCTATTTCGGGGTCATTTACACATAAGTCAATATTCGGTCAACTATTTCGACTTAAGCTTCCAACATGAAATTCATTCTTCCAAGCTAACTCTGAAATACCTTAAAACTAAAACCGACAATTCACATAAGTCATAATACCTCGTAGGAAGTTATTCAAGATTTCAAATAGTTGAAAGGAGCATAAATGCTCAAAATGACCGGTCGGGTCGTTACAGCGCATTACATTACCATTTTCTATTTCATCTCGTGCTAAGTGTGCACATATTAAAATACCCTCTTATTCCACTTAATCCCACGTACAATTCAACATACTTCTTTGTTCTCCGCCAATACTTAAATTTAATTCAAATCGCACATGTCCCCAATGTTATAGGAATATATTTGATTTTCCTATTAATTCTTTGACTATCAGACATTACTTTTAACATCTCTGATGCAGAACATCGTAACTATTACTTGTAATGAGCCTTTGATTATCTACAAATATGTAATAACCCGACATGTCATTTTGGTCTCGGCGGTTTAAAGCCATAAGTAGTTTCACTTCAGGTATTATGACTTATACGCGTGGTCGAAATTGAATTTTGGGAAGTTCAGAGTTGATTTGGAAAGAAAACTCTCATTTAGGAAGCTTTAAGTTGGAATAATTGGCTAAGATTTGATTTTAGAGTAAACAACCTCGGAGTCAGGATTAGAAGGTTCTAACAGGTTCATATGATGATTTTGGACTAGGGCGTATATCCGTATCGAGTTTTGGATGGTCTGGGAGCGTTTCAGCGCCTATTGTTGAAAGTTGGTATTTGGAAGGATTTCATAAATTTGGAGTGAAAGTGTATCTTAATATTATCGATATCTGTTTGGGATTCCGAGTCTGGGAATAACTCGGTGTGGTGATTCTGGTGTTGGGAGTGCGTCCGGATGTGGATTTGGAGGTTTTTGAGAAGTTTGACCAGGAGTGAAATTTTTGATATCGGGGTCGGATTCTGATTCTGGAAGTTGCAGTAGGTCCGTAATGTCGAATGCGACTTGTGTGAAAAATTTGAGGTCATTCACACTTGATTTGATAGGTTTCGGCACTGAATGTAGAAATTTGAAGTTTTAAAGTTCATTAAACTTGAATTGGGGTGAGATTCATGATTTTGATGTTATTTGATGTGATTTTAGGCCTTGATCAAGTTTGTGTTATGTTATGGGACTGGTTGGTGTGGTTGGACGAGATCCCGAGGGCCTGGGATGTGTTTCGGGGTGGTTTCGGATCAATTCGGGATGTTTTGGACTGCTGTTGCTGGTATCTGATTTCCTTCTTCGCGAACACGAAGGGAGTCCCGCATTCGCGAAGAGAAATTTTGAGGCTGCTGGGTTTTGGCCTTTTTGAATGCGAGGCAATGGACACGAACGCGAGGCAAGAGTTGAGCAAGCCTTCGCGAACGCGACATAGGGGTCGCAAATGCAAAGAAAGAGGGAGCAGGGGCCTGGAGTAGTTTGGCCTTCGCGAACGCGAGGCTTCGATCGTGAACGCGAAGAAGGGCAGACCTGGGCTAGGCAGAATATTTTTAAAGAAGGGTTTGGGTTCATTTCACCCATATTTCACACGGATGGGACGATATTTGGAGCTTTTGAAGAGGGGATTTCATCATCAAGCATGAGGTAAGTGATTTCTTCTAGTTGTGAGTTACATACAAGGTTTATACATGGATTTAGGCATGAAAAGTTGTAGAAATTTGGGATTTTTAAAGGAAAACCTAGAAATTTATATTTTTGGATTTTGACCATGAATTTGGGCGTAAGATTGAGAATAAATTATATATTTGAGTTCGTGAAGTTATGTGTAATGGTTATCTTTGAAAATTTTTGGAATCCGGGCACGTGCCCGAGGGTGATTTTTATCAATTTTTCAAGCGGAGTTGGGAATTTGTCTAAATTGATTTGTCATGAGTATTAGAGTACATTCTTATTGGTTTGCACATTGTTTGGCTAGTTTTGGAGCGACGAGCATCGGTTTGAGGTGTTAGAGCGGTATTGGAGCCGGTTATGAAACTTCGGAGCGAGGTAAGTCTCATGTCTAACTCTGTGAGGGGGAAAATACCCCTAGGTGTTGTGTGTTGATGTGTGCTACTTGTTGTGGGGGATACGTACGCGCGAGGTTACGAGAGCCCGTACATAGCTACATTCATGTTATTGTCCGGGTAGGCTTAGGTTCACATTATGATGTAGATGCACTATTTAAGCATTTTTCGCCTATTAAATTCCTCTATTTTACATTTCTACTTGAGACTAGACTTGCTAAGTTCGTCGGTATAATAGATGCATCTATGGTCCGTGCCGTTTGACCCTCGGCAGTGAAAAGTTTAAATATTTTTGTTGGATCGGGCCGTACGCCTCGACATTTCCTATATCATATCCTCATGGAATCATGCGTAATATTTGGCAAGAAGCCAGTATATCTGTGAGTTTTCCCGATTTGAGTTAGGACAATCTATCTGATGAGATCCACTATATCTATATATATATATGCTCAGGTTAAGGAGAGAATTTCTAATGGAGAGCTTGAGTTTCTAGTAAAGAGGGGGATTTGTACCACGTGATTTATACTTGTTTATCTCATTTATTTACTCTGCCTCAGATTTACTTACCTCTTTACTGTTCCTGATGTTATTGGACCACTAGTGAGTGTCGATGTCGGCCCCTCGTCACTACTCCTCCGGGGTTAGGCTAGATACTTACTGGGTACACGTTGATTACGTACTCATACTACACTTGCTATATATTTTTGTGCAGGTACATATGCGACTGGTGGCCTTGTAAGAGCAGAGGCGTGTATGCATGCAGGGACTTACATGAGCTGCATTCCATGTTACGACCCGCAACCGACAGAGTCTCCTTCAGAGTATTTATATTTTTTCTGTCCAAATTTGTATTTCGTACAAATGTTGTATTTTATTTTACATTCCTAATTTGTGCTCATGCACTTGTGACACCGGGTTTTGGGGTGATTATGGGTTGATCTGTATTGAAATTGTTAAGAATATTATTATTTACAATGTGAATTCCATCTTTTACTATTTAATTAAAGGAAAATATAACTTCAAAAATATTAAAATGAGAACCAAATTAAGTATTTATTTTTGGCTTGCCTGACAGTGGTGTCCGACGCCATCACGACCTTTAATAGATTTAAGGTCGTGACAAAATAATTTATGGTAATTCTACTCATTACATCATATAGTTACCAAAGGTTTTCTCTTCATCTTGACTCTAGTAAATAAAATATCTTATTTCTCAAACCATTAACTTTAAGGTGGATCTTTTCTGTTCCAATGCTCCCCCACTTAGGAGTAAATAAAATTTGAAACTCTTACCTACCGTTCAAAGAGTTAACTGAATTTTCAGATAAATTTTCTCGGACCATTTACATGCTCACCTGCTTTTACGGGCTATTTATTCCACAATTAGAAATCTCTATTTTACCGCTTCAATCTTCCATCGTACCGATATGCTCATTATTATGAAAATATGATATATTGGTTATACTCGTAGGAACTTTCTTTGTTCATTTTCGTATCCAAGTATCACGTCGCTACTAGATGCAACATATATTGCTAAGGGCCATTATTTTCCGCCCTTACGACATCTTTATAGTTAGCACTTCACTCTACCGTTGAAATCTCTTCTAATATTTCACCCTTCAATCCATGCTCTAATACAGTTCTAGCAAGTATGACTACCTTGCGCCCCTCATCTCATGCTTAAATATGTTGAACAAGTATGACTCACTTAGGCTAAATCCACATATCATTATATAACTTTTCACAACATATACCATCTTCACAATGCTGCATGTAATAATTACACATCCTATCTTTATGTCACCATTATGTTCTCAAGCCGCGCATATATATATATATATATATATATATATATATATATATATATATATATATATATATATATATATATATATATATATATATATATATATATATATATATATATATGATATTTCGTAGTATATATCTCTGAAATTATATTTCTTGCTCTTAAGTCCTTTCATGAAACTTTATTTTGATGGTATCCCACCGAGTAGGCTAATACTTATGATAAAAATGACATGCCTGTAGGATCTTATTACCTCATATCTTCATCATAATGCAAACTCTTTTGGCCATAGCTAATACCACATATTTACATCAACATGTTTCATATAAAAAATAATTATACTTGCATATCTTCCCATTCTTCATGGTATCACTCACCCCGTCCATACACATTCATGTAGGGATTTATGACACATTAACATGTAGTCTTAGAATTCTTGTAACTTCACAATCTCCAAATCAGCACCATAACCGTTTTCAGTTATTGTTTGAACCTTACGTCGTACACCTTATATGTATAACTTTCCAACAACTTTAACTTTTCCCATGAGCCATTTCAATATTTATTTTTCTTGAATCATAAGGATCCGTTCACTCACAATTTAACTGCTCTTTCAATATTGGGCACATATAGAGTTGCTTTGAGATCATTCTTGGAAATGCTCAATTTTTCATCATTTCAACAGAATAAAATAAGACATACCTCGACTAGAAAAACTCAAGATTATCATTCCATGTTATTTTTTTCTTCTTCTCTAACAACCTATATTGCTTCTTATAACCTCCAAGATTACACCATTTGTGCATCTCATGTTTTAATATTTTCACGCTTACCCATTTAAGTTCACGTACTTTAACCTCGCATACCTTAGTATGCATAATTAGAGATTGCCTTTTATTTGTATCTCCTTATCTGGAGGAACTCAAGGTTGTCATGCCCATCTTTTACATATGGCATACTTCGTCTATCCTCAACCTGTATTTACACGTGGTACTTTATGTTTTGTGTGCCACTTCTATTACCTATGACACCATCATGACGATAACCTATCATGCTTAGGGGAAACCCTATGTCAAGTACAATTAAGGGCCATCTCTCTTGTCTTATAACATTCCCTTTACGGATGATCAAGAAGTCCCCTTTCTCTGTTCTTGGGAATGTGTCTTTGGTCATTATTGACACTGTCTTAACTATGCCATACTTCTTGTGAGTCATACTATGTTTACCACAAACTTGACTGATTCACATTCACTTATCAATTAGATCCATATCACCTCTCTATATCTTATCATGATAATTTAAGACAACATCTTCATTTACAATATTCTCTTTTTTTTTGTACCTTTGCTTAACTCGTTAATGGCGATTACCATAGTAAACAGTCGCTCCAACAACTTGACCAACAATCTTGAATTGAAATCTAGGGTCTAACATAGGTGCCCTTATTCGCATCCTTTAGTAAAATTCTTTATAAGTCATGACACCATCCTAACAATACTAGTTGACATCATCACCTTATTTTCTTCTATGATTTCTCAGTATTCGACTGATAATTCTTATTCACCAAAGTCATACGTGTTGACTGTATCAGTCCCAATCTATTCTCAACTTATCCCTCCATTTTGAACAAATATGTCACTTTCTAGCTATTAGCCCAAACATCTCGTATTATAACTTGAACATTGAGCTTCATTCTCGTCATTTCAATATCTTCCTCAACAGAAAATCAATAGGATCGAGAATCCGTACTCTTATTTCAGTCACAAATGCACGAAATAGAGTATGAAAAAAAATGAAAATCCCTAGATGTCAATGTAGCCTCCCCGATATAAGTGTGGCCGGCAACACACCGATAAGAGGTACTCTACTTGACACAGCTCCATAGACTTCCCAGGACTCGACTTAGAACCTAATGCTCTGATACCAAATTTATCATGACCCAAAATCACGTGACCGGCATTCGGCACACTACCCGACCCGAGCAAACAAAACTATGTGATGCACTCAATTCATATGCATGAAAACCAATTTAACTGCGGAAGCTCCTTAAAAATCATATACATTTTCAAGTTAAATGATAAAATATTTTCCAATTCAAAATCACACATGACATCTTTCATGATAATAACAATGAGACTAAGTACAATATATATACTTTCATGTATGTCGTGTACAACCCCGTTACTACAATCTTTCATAACTATCTATGGAGCCTCTATACCAAAGAATAGAACCAACGGTTGGAGTAGTTCCAAAAAAATAAAATAAGGAAGAACGTGATAGCTACCACAAAATAAAAGTGGTGCTTCATAATACCTCGGAAAGAGAGTCATCCTAGCCTGACCGCATGCCACGTATCATACATAATCCTAAAACATGTAAAGTAAGTAGGGCCTTGGAGGGGAGCCCCTAAGGGGTGAGTACACCCCAGCGGTATTCAATAAGTGTCATAGACTCTCTCAAACTTAAGTTCTTGGGACAAACTTTCTAAAAATAATACACCAATATTTGATATAAAACGATAAGAAATTTTATCAATTCACGACCCTTGTTAATTTAAATAACAACCAAGTGAATATAAACCACAATATAAACTTTTAAAATATTTACATCTATCCATGATTTTGGATAAAATTATACAAAATCATTCCATTTGCTTTAAGTCATCGAAATCACTTTTGGCTCCTTAGGCCTAAACATAAAAAAACCATCCTTACCTTTCACTGGGAGTACCATACCATCACCGACATAAGAAGGTCAACTAGGTTATGTACCTAGCGGCAAGTATCATATACCCTACATGCTCAGGTCGTCTTATCATAGTGCCGTACGAATTGACTCAGTCATGCTAATAATAGCACAAAATAGTACTCTCTTGAGGGAGCGCACTCTGCCATAGTTTATACCACAAAGTAGTCATCTACGCCTACACCGACACGTGTATTTTCATGACAACGAACACGATATATCCGAAGCCAATCTCGATGAACACAAGTAACTCCCGAAACATTTGATACTTCAAAAATAGATTCATAGCATAATAGCCTCAAATGATCTATTTTTATCAAATCATAGCATTTATAGAAAATCTAAATCCTTTGAACAAAATTTAAATAAATAACCTTTTACATGCTAAAGCCTTTAGCAATTTAACATCAATCTTTAAAAGATACCACAAGTGCCATTCTGTTCGTCAATTTTTAAAAGAAATACTTTCCACGAAAACTTATCTTTAGCACTCAAATATGTATACTTTTGTAAATACGTAAGTTTTTATAAAAACTTATAACATTTACCTTGAGTGTCATTTTGCTAACAAGATTTAAAATAAAATTTATAAAACAGTATGACACTACATATGCAACATAATATTTTAATACATGGAGACATATGTGCTTCTTTCTCCCCACAAGCACGAAAGCACATTTGCAAACAACTTAAGTATTAACTCGAAACATGCTTTTAGATAGAATCCCTCAAGAAGAGTAAGTTTTAATCAACTTACCTCTCTTTCGCTTTATTAACATTCGCAAGCTTTTAATCGTCCTCCATCATTCCAATGTTGATTAAAATGCTCAACATCACTAACAAGTCGATATCTACAATTAGATATCCTAATTACATCAGAATATGACCTAAGATATTGATCAACATATATATATGACTCATAAGTTGGCTACAAGCCTCCAACAACTCAAACCGCCAAATAGTTTTACATGCTAGACTATTCAAATTTATTCTTATGTTTTAATACCCATTCAAAGTCATTAATGATACTACATCAATTGTCCATTGCCGCCAAGTTACTACTCATCATGTCATAATTCAATAATTTCAAGTAGGCAACATGTCATAATTCAATAATTTCTTCACCCAAATAACCAAGAGACCCAAAATAAAATAACTATTCAGAAATACAACGTATATTTTTGTATCTTCTAATACAAATTCGTCACAAAAAATCTCATTTTTGTAAGGCTTCATCATTATAATTTTAATATACATTTTTTCTTACATTTTTCCTTCTTAGGATCAAGCTATAAAACTCTGGATACCACAGTCCCCCACATTTTTGAAAATTTCAGGTTAAGGAGATAATCTTTTCACAACTTATAAAGAGTTCTACTCGATAAATAACAAAATATAGCTTCACACTGAATATTATTCTTCTATTTAGCTATATCATTAAATTCAGAAGAATATACATAGACATATCACTAATTTTGATATTTTCTAATGTGACCATTAAGAATTCGTCGACCATTGACATATATATAATAGTTATGCTAAAACAAATTAGGCAAATAAAACTTATCTCGCAAAAAAAAATCATGACATAACATTTCATGGTGTTAGACAGATTGACTACAAATTTTATCAGAATAATTTATTTAAATATGAGGAACTTACTTAAGGTTCCTACTTTACATGATATATGCCATGATATTATCAGTATGTCATCGAAGGAACTAAAAGAAGTAACATATGCCTTTATGAACATGACTCGCACTGTAATTCACGATTATTCACTTGCAAAAAGATTGCAGAATCTACCCTTCATGATCCTTATTACATGTATGTAAATTATTGCTGAGTTGAATCATCCACTTTATCTTAATCTATCAAATTCACACAGTTTTGTCACCACCCAAAATCTACTTAGTCGTGATGGCACCTAACCCAACCAGTCAGGTAAGCCAATTAACAACTATCCAATTTAATGAGATTTATTAAGATAAGAAATGACAATACACCGCTTTTATACCAAACTTTTTCAAGAACTGGTAGTACAAATCATGAGCTTCTAAGATTAGAATTTACAAAGATGATGTGAAATAAATACATCATTTGTTCGAAATGTACATAAACAGATTTTTATAAATCTAAGGCTACCATGAATAAGAGGCAGCTACAACCGGAATGCAGGTACGTCTTCGAATCCCGCTCCCATCGATCACAGTACCGTCAACATGCAATATTTGCACGCAAGGTGTAGAAGTGTAGTATGAGTACAACCGACGCCATATGCTCAATAAGTAACAAACCTAACCTTAGGTTGAAATTAGTGGCGAGATGGAACACAGGCCGGGGTCCAACACCAATAGCCAATAACATTTCATAACAACATAGTGGAAGTAATAAAAGAAGTAGCTCATAGATAAAATGCTCAGCTCATTCACAATTCCAGAAAAATAGGCATGCTTTTCAAGTATATCAGCGAAACCCAAATCTTTTACCGAAATCATCAAAATATGAGTAGGTTTTGTAAAAGTGTGATTTTTCTCAAACACTTTTCAACAACAGATAGGATATTTCATTTTCAAATGGCATGAGGAAAATACATCTCTATGCCTATATGTCAATGAGTATGTGAAGTCACGAATGACGCAATACCGTACAACATGAGGAAAACGCATCTCTATGCCTGTATCTCAAGTGTGCATGTCAATACGATGCAACTAAGTGATAAAACCATATGCATACTCTCAGAGTATCAATTCACTCAGTCCTCCCAGTCACTCAGTCCTCACAGTCACTCAATCCTCCCAATCGCTCTGCGCTCGGCACTAGCACTCAGTAGGTACCTGCGCTTACTGGGGGTGTGTGCAGACTCCGGAGGGGCTCCTTTAGCCCAAGTGCTATAATCTGCACGGATAACTCACGTGCTGCACGAACAACTCACGTGTTGTACGGACAACTCACGTGCTGCACGGACAACTCGCATGCTATAGTATCAATATCTGGATCCGCATGGACAACTAACGTGCTGCACAGACAACTCATATGTCATAGTATAAATATCTGGATCCACACAGACAACTCACATGTTGCACGGACAACTCACGTGCCATAGTATACATATCCTCACAATCAGGCCATCGGCCTCACTCAGTCATCAATCTCTCGGGCTCTCAATGTTATGAAACTAGCCCAAAATGATGATATGATGTATCAATAAATAACAACATAGACTGAGATATGATATGCAATAAATGCATATGACTGAGTACGAAATTACAATTTAAACATATAATTTGACAACAGAAATGACCTCAGTGGGTCCCAATAATACCAGTATTTTCCTAAGCATGATCTCTAATATGAGTCACAACTCAGTTTCTCTAAAACATAAAAATACATGGAAAAATATAAGTTAATTGACTATACAGCTCTACGGAATCATCTGAGTCTCAATTTCTACTGTGCACGCCCACACACCCGTCACCTAGCATGTGCATCACCTCCAAACAATTCACATAATACGTATAATGAGGGTTCATACCCTCAGCTCCAAGTTTAGAAGAGTTACTTACCTCGAATAAACCGAATCCGCTGCCGAGCAAGCTAACCAATACTCCGAAAATTCCATTTTGCACGTATCAACCTCCGAACGGCTTCCTATCTCCTCAATTCCAAGCCAAACGATTCGAAACTAGTCAAACAATGTGCAAATTAATCAAAATATACTCCAATTCTTGCAATTTAACATTTTATAAAAATTCCCAACTTCGCTCGAAAAATTGACAGTGGGGCCTACGTCTCAAAATTCGACAAAAATTACCAAATTCGAACCCCCATTCAATCACGAGTCCAACCATACCAAAATTACTCAAATTGGACAATAACTCGGCTTTCAAATCCTCAATTTAAAGTCTATGAAATTTTCTACTATTTTCAACCTAAAACTCTAATTTGTTGATAAACTCGGAATGAACTCAAATTTTGCGTACAAGTCATAAATGACATAACGAAGCTGTTCCAATTTATGGAATCGGATTCCGACCTCGATATCAAAAAGTGAACCCCCAGTCAAACTTCCAACTTTCAATTTCCTATTATCGCCATTTCAAGCTTAATTTAACTACGGACTTCTAAATAAATATTTAGACACACTCCTATGTTCGAAATCATCATATAGAGTTATTGGAATTATCAAAACTCTATTTCGGGGTTGTTTAAACATAAGTCAATATCCGGTCAACCTTTCAACTTAAGCTTTATACCTTGAATTTCATTATTCTAAACTAACTCCGAAATACCTAAAAACCAAATTTGACAATACACAATGGTCATAATACATCATATGAAGTTATTCAAGACTTCAAATAGTTGAAAGGATCGTAAATACTCAAATTGACTGGTCGAGTCATTACATTCTCCCCCCACTTAGACATATTTTCGTCCTCGAATGTGCCAAGAGTTGTTTCCAAGCCATCAAATCACTATTCCACCTTACCACGCACATACCCGGGGGTGATCCACCCTATTTCATATAGGCCCGGCGACACAACATAATTGAAGATCATTAATTCAACCTTAGCCCATAAACCTTGGAATTCAATTTCCAACATTCAGCATTTCCTTTCAAGACCCGAGCCTCATATCTACATATTGTATAAGTTTGAACAAGTTGTATTAAACCATAACCATAACCCCAGATATAATCACATAACACACTACACAACTCGCATCTCGCAACACCATTCCCGATAACAGTAACTACTCAAAACTAACCTGGTACTAGTACTAAACCCCATATCAAACAAAACCTCGTTCCAAAACCTTCGTACACTGCTGATAATGAAAGAAACACATGGAATCTCATGACCCCTTATCAGATCAACAATTCATGGAGCTCTCTCGCCCCAACCAGAACCATATCACTTTCTAAGCCGACTTTCGATATTATCCTTCCAAATATACTGTAATCAAACCTAACAGAACCCATTATAGGTCCAATGGCCTTATATTATCAAAAATAACTATTCCATAGACATGCCACACCAATATAACTCAAGCCACAAACTGCACAATCCGTGCACCTAAAAATAGGAAATTTCTCAAAGAAGAGAACCGTTTCACAAGTTCAACAAGCACCATTACAACTGCAATGCTATGAGCTCATCATATATAGTAGAACCAAGACACACAAATCTAATAACGGTAACCAGCTCTCCTAGAGCTCATAAAAATATCAACTGCATGGATAATTGTCCCGGTGCTCGCACATGGGCTCAAACCCCATACATATGCGCACTCATAGCACGTAGCTATCGCAAATAATTAACTCATCTAGTGCCTCTACTGAGTTTAATTAAAATACTCACCTCAAACAGGCCGCAACCCGGAACAATATACTTCTGAGAACTCCCACTCTCCAAATTCATTGAACACATGAATCACCGTAACTGATCCCAGCTCCAGCACTCGAATGACTAACACATCTTTCTTGCACGATCATCCCACGAGGAATACTTTCATAATTCTTCCGTGCCACATAGAAATAATTTGAATATCAGCAGCCTATCAACTAGGTGAGTTCCGCAATACCAACGATACATTTTGTAAGTCTAAACACAATACGCCTTCTGAAATGCGCACCATTCTCAGGAATTATCGAGCAGTTATAACATTTATCTAAATATCTGAAACTGACCATGTTGTCCAAAATTCAGGACCTTCTTTCAAGATTGAACTGCCACCTTGTACATGCAAATTTTAACCCTGCACAACAAACCACATCTATTATGCCATCATGTGAAAAGCACGAGAATCTCATTATCAACTTTGAGTCACCAGCAAATTACATACCCGGCTAGTTAGAAACCTTTCATTTGCTTCTTCCAGGAGGAAATCACAATACACAATACGTTCCTCACACCGGTAGAAAATATCCGGTTCAAACCATGGTAAAAACCATCAAGAACACTTTGAAATCCATTTTCACATAATCAAGCTATCAGAACTAAATTCCTCTAACTCGACCAAGCCACTCATGTCACCAAACACAAGAATATTGCCTCCAAAACATTAGTAGAGCCTCACCACGTCATAATTACCCAAAAGAACCGAGCATACCATTACCATACTGGTCTGGCCTACTACCTAGTTGTTCTATTTTCTCCGAGTTTCTTCTGAATTACCCTTAAGTTGACACTTTTCCTTGTCAGAACACTACGATCCTTACCCAAAGCTCACTACAAGATATCCTAACATAAAACGACACCGCCCTAAGGCCCATAAGCCATTGTATTCTTCTCAAGCACCACAAAGTACCACAACCGATACACCCACTCTGAAGGACCTTATGTGAATTTAAAATTGTTCCTCTTTTCTTATTATACTGAAATGTAGAATCCATAGTCATACAGAATTACCGCAATTCTCGATACCATCTAATGTAAATAACAAATTCTAGCGATAATCCGAAAAATTTTCAATTGCCACATATACATTTTGAATCTATTAGAACCCTCTCGAGAGTCATCCACTCTGCTCAAATATTAGTTGTACTGCCCAAGAGACCAAACGACTTGTGCCCCACTAGCACAAAAACACCCAAAGAAGTAAATCCCACCTTAACGCAACCGGCCAATTTCATACTCCATGCGCACTACATCTCGAGTCATCCTCGGTCTCAACCTCTGCAAGTCATAACTGATTCACAAGTATACCTTAGACCAAAAACTAATTTACCACATAACCATGAGATCAAATCGTCAATAGCAGGCTCCTCCACTTGGCTCAAAGCCATAGGGTAAAAAATTCGATAACTTACAATACCCATACTCTATTATTGCCATAATCACGCACAGAAATTCAACTAAAGCCTTAATAAGCTCATGTGGAACACGCCATATAATACCTCAAATTATCTGCTAAGCACGCATTCATTCTCGTGGCGGTCAGGTCAACTTCCTTGACCATTTCAAATTCAAATCTCAACACATACACCCCGCTGGTAGAAAGGAAAGCCTCCACACAACATCATAATGATCGCACATCCGTAGTTTACCCCGCATGTGATAACCCACCTACTTAGCTTCAAACTGACATCTCTCCATAACCTTTCACAGCCACAACTACTACGCCATCACTTAATATTTCTGAGTCCAAACTCATTAACAAGACATGAGAATTTAATTTGTTCCATAATTAAGCAACTTGAAAGATCCTTCAACACACAAATTGAGACAGACACCAAGCACCCAATGACCCTTTTTACATCTCGAAAAACTCTTCTCGTCACGTTCAAACCATCTGAACACATTCCACAGTCACATCATAATCAACATTTAGTCATTACACCGCCCATTGAGCCACAAATTCCACTTATAGGTACACTATCGGACGCATAAGTCCAAATGTACAAGTTCACACAACTGAAGCTAACAAGCCTAAGTTGTGGTCGAAACCTGGCCTCAAGTCCTCCAGACTGGCCCATTACCAAAACACAAAATACACATCACGAACCTCCTTTATGGAATCACAAGCCGGCAATGCACAGTTGATACCGAGCGCTCACGTGCGCATATGAATGCGTGGAAGGAATTCAAGGAGTTATGCTTTAACCTAAATCAATTTCGCACGATAAGGAAAGAAAAATGGTACATTATCCTAAATGCCCTGTAGCCTCTCTAAGATAAGTATGGACGTCATCATACTGATCCGCAAGACTCTACTAGATACTTGCTAATGACTTGTAAAACCTATGAACCTAGAGCTCTGATACCAACTTCTCACGACCTAAAATCTATCTAGTCGTGATGGAACCTAACTCAACCCGTCAGGTAAGCCAATTAACAACTATCCGATTTAATGAGATTTATTAAGATAGGAAATGATAATACACCGCTTTTATACAAAAATTTTTCAAGGACTGGTAGTACAAATCATGAGCTTCTAAGATTAGAATTTACAAAGCTGGTGTGAAATAAATACATCATCTGTTCGAAATGTACATAAACAGATTTTTATAAATCTAAGGCTACCAAGAATAAGAGGCAGCTAACACCGAAACGCAGGTACATCTTCGAATCCCGCTCTCGTCGATCACAGCAACATCAACATCCAATATCTACACGCAAGATGCACAGGTGTAGTACGAGTACAATTGACCCCACGTTCTCAATAAGTAACAAACCTAACCTTAGGTTGAAAGTAGTGACGAGCAGGAAAACAGGTCGGGGTCCAACACCAATAGCCAACAACAGTTCATAACAATATAATAGAAGTAATAAAAGAAGTAGCTCAGATATAAAATGCTCAGCTCGTTCACAATTCCAGAAAAATAGGCATGCTTTTCAAGTATATCAGCGAAACCCAAATCTTTTACCGAAATCACCAAAATATGAGTACGTTTTGTAAAAGTGTGATTTTTCCCAAAAACTTTTCAACAACAAATAGGATATTTCATTTTCAAATGGCATGAGGAAAATACATCTCTATGCCTATATGTCAATGAGTATGTGAAGTAATGAATGACGCAATGCCGTACAACATGAGGAACAAACTTCTCTATGCCTGTATCTCAAGTGTGCATGTCAACACGATGCAACTAAGTGATAAAACCATATGCATACTCTCGGAGTATCAATTCACTCAGTCCTCCCAGTCACTCAGTCCTCACAGTCACTCAATTCTCCCAATCGCCCGGCACTAGCACTCTGTAGGTACCTGCGCTCACTGGGGGTGTGTGCAGACTCTGAAGGGGCTGCTTCAAGCGCTATAATCCGCACGGACAACTCACGTGATTCACGGACAACTCACGTGCTGCACAGACAATGCACGTGTTATACGGACAACTCACATGTTGCACGGACAACCCGCGTGGTATAGTATCAATATCTGAATCTGCATGGACAACTAGCGTGCTGCACGGACAACTCACATATCGTAGTATACATATCTAGATCCACACAGACAACTCACATGTTACACGGACAACTCACGTGCCATAGTATACATAACCTCACAATCAGGCCATCGGCCTCACTCAGTCATCCTCTCGGGCTCTCAATATCATGAAACTAGCCCAAAATGATGATATGATGTATCAATAAATAACAACATAGACTGAGATATGATATGCAATGAATGCATATGACTGGGTACGAAATTATAATTTAAACATATAATTCGACAGCAGAAATGACCTCAGTGGGTCCCAATAATACCAGCATTTTCCTAAGCATGATCTCTAACATGAGGCACAACTCAGTTTCTCTAACACATAAAAATACATGGAAAAATACAAGTTAATTGACTATACAGCTCTACGGAATCATCTGAGTCTCAATTTCTACGGTGTACGCTCACACGCCCGTCACCTAGAATGTGCTTCACCTCCAAACAATTCACATAACACGTATAATGAGGGTTCATACCCTCAGCTCCAAGTTTAGAAGAGTTACTTACATCGAATAAACCGAATTTGCTGCCGAGCAAGCTAAACAATACTCCAAAAATTTCATTCCGCGCGTATCAACCTCCGAACGCCTTCCTATCTCCTCAATTCCAAGCCAAACGATTCGAAACTAGTCAAACAACGTGCAAATTAATCAAAATATACTCCAATGCTTGCAATTTAACAATTTATAAAATTCCCAACTCTGCTCGAAAAATTGACAGTGGGGCTTACATCTCGAAATACGATAAAAATTACCAAATCCGAACCCCCATTCAATCACGAGTCCAACCATACCAAAATTACTCAAATTCGACAACAACTCGGCCTTCAAATCCTCAATTTAAAGCCTATAAAAGTTTCTACTATTTTCAACCTAAAATACTAATTTGTTGATAAAAACAATTATAGATTCATGTAATTTAACCAAAACTGAGTTAGAATCACTTAGCCCAATAATATGGTAAATATCGCCTAAAACATCGCCTCAATCTGAGCTCCATAGCTCTAAATGTGTTAAAATGGTCGAAACCTCAAAATATAGCTTATGTCCAGGCTTTTACACTTTGTGATTGTGAAAAATGCTTCGTGATCGCAAAGTACAAAATTTTCCAGCTCAAAATTTGCTATTCCCGATCGCGGAAAATCAATTGCGATCGCGAAGCACAAACTTCCCAAATCTTCTAGATAGCCTATAGTATAATGGTCATAACATTTTGTACAGACCTCCAAATGATGAATAGTTTGACTTACTGAAAACTAGATATCAAGGGCAATAACTTTTATTTTTGGATCATCTCCAAATTTCTTATAGATTATGAGATATAAGCTTCTAAAGTTGGGTCCGTGCAGCAGAGATTTTGTTCTTCGCATTCGCAAAACAGTTTCCGCGATGGCGATTCACAAGGCTCCAAACTTCTATTTGCTCTTCGCGAACGCGACCAAATATTCGTGATCGCGATGTACACCTATGTAGCTAAAAATCAGCAATTAAAAATGAACTAGAAATGGTCTGAAACCACCCCGAAACTCACCCGAGCCCCTCGGGACCCCGTCCAAGTATACCACCAAGTCCCAAAACATATTACAGACTTACTCGAGGCCTCAAATCACATATAACAACATCGAAACGATGAATCTCACCTTGAATTGAACTTAATGAACTTTGAACTTTTCAACTTCCATAACTCGTGCCGAAACATAGCAAATCAACTCAAATTTTGCGTACAAGTCATAAATGACATAACAAAGTTGTTCCAATTTCCAGAATCGGATTCCGACCTCGATATCAAAAAGTCAACCCCCGGTCAAACCTCCAACTTTCAATTTCCTATTATCGTCATTTCAAGCCTAATTTAACTACAGACTTCTAAATAAATATCCAGACACACTCCTATGTCCGAAATCATCATATGGAACTATTGGAATCATCAAAACTCTATTTCGAGGTCGTTTACACATAAGTCAACATCCGATCAACCTTTCAACTTAAGCTATATACCTTGAATTTCATTCTTCCAAACTAACTCCGAAATACCTGACAACCAAATCCGACAATACACACTGGTCATAATATATCATATGAAGCTATTCATGACTTCAAATAGTTTAAAGGAGCATAAATACTCAAATTTACTGGTCGGGTCGTTAGAAGTTTATGCTGAAGTTGAACACACTAATTCTCGACGAAAATACAGTGAGGTATGGATGCAAATAGAAAGCATAAGAGAATATTTTCGTGAGAGATTTTAGAATAAAGTGGGTTGTTAAGTAAATATAATTTTTTACCCCTAATTGAATTACGTAACTACACAAAATCTATACTTACGTAGGCTTAGGTACATTTAAATACTAAAAAAGTGTTCCTTAATTTTGTTGTGCATTTTTTCCTCCACAACACAATAGTGTATAAAATTAGAGCAGCAACTTGCGAAGAGTGCAGTCCAAAGCATAACAACGACATACAATACTAATATAATAATAATATTTATTCACATGTCATCTACTACTCCCGAGATTCTAAAATTGATGAGAAAGATTATGTTTCTTTAGCATTAGCCATATTGAATAGCATGTGAAGACCATTAGAATCGATATTCTCCGTAAGCACAATGTAGAAATATCCTTAAGATTGTTGGAAAAATATTGATTATAGAGAATAAATATTAGCTTGAGGCGTGTCAAGGACACTGTCCTTAAGGATTCGCCCACACAATTATGAATAAAATTAGGCGTATCTCCCAGGATTCAATAAGCTCTTTCAGTTACTAAACTGGGAACAGAACTAGCAGAAATTTCAAGAAACAAACCCAGTATATAGGAGGAAAAGATGATTAAAACAATTGTATTAGAAAAGTGTGTATTTAGCTCTCCAAAGACCATGTTTATATAGGCGTTGATCTAACGGTGTCACGACCCGAAAATCCCATCCTCGGGAGCGTGATGGCGCCTAAAATTTCACTTGCTAGACAAGCCAACGTTCGAATATTTTATCCATTTTAACAGTGCAAATTGAATAATAATAAAGGAACCGAAATAGATAAAATAAATTCTGAAGTAAAGTGCGGAAAACCATAACATGTGACATATCTAATTCAGCCCTGAATCTTGTGTCACAAGTGCACGAGCTACTAGAAGTTCTACAAATAAAGTCTGAAATAAATACGACTGTTTCGAATGAAATGAACAGTAAAAGAAGAAAGAGGAAAGGGACTTCAAGGTCTGCGGACGTCAGCAGATCTACCTTAAGTCTCTGAATGATAATCTGAGCTAGTGCACTTCACGTACAACTGGGACCAGTACCAAAATCTGCACAAGAAGTGCAGAGTGTAGAATAGGTACAACCGATCCAATATACTCTGTAAGTGTTGAGTCTAACCTCGATGAGGTAGTGACGAGGCTATGACATGACACTCACGTAATTAAACATGTACAAACATAGATATATGTACCAAACAACAACATAATAGAGATTTAATATGTACAGTTGGGAGGGGACATGTGAAAGGGGAAAAAGATATGATAACTAAAACAGGAAAGACAACACAGACAGTCAAATAAATCATCAACCAAAGAGGACAAATAACCTACGATATGAAAATGGCACGGCATCACCCTTCGTGCTTTTACTCTCATTCTTGTCATGAAATGATGTCATAAGAGAAGTGAAATAGCACGGCATCACCCTTCGTGCTTTTACTCTCATTCTCACCATGTAACGTTGAATAACTGATATAGATTGGCACGACATCACCCTTCGTGCTTTAATTCTCTTGCTCACCATGTATTAATCAGTAAATAAAGAAATAAAATGGCACGACATCACCCTTCGTGCTTTAACGCTCTCCCTTACCATGTCGTAATGAATACACAAATTCGGGAGATAAATAATGCAACGGATATACTTTACGTCAATTATTATCCCAAGATACCAAACCTCAACTTCCAAAATACTCAATCATCACAATTAATCCATAAATACAGTATGAACGATCAAATAAGTAATAATCAAATCTAAGCATGGATGTCATAATTTAAGAGGCAATAAATCACAAGAAAATAAGTTCTACCCGCATATTTCAAACCAACAACAACGCATAAGTACTCGTCACCTCACATATACTTTGTACCCACACATTAAACACGTAGAAAATAAGCAAACAAGTCATAATCCCTCAACTCAAGGTTAACCACGACACTTACCTCGCTTTGCAACCAATTCAAGGTTCAACTACGACCTTGCCTTTCGAACAAGCCTCCAAACCAACCATATCTAGAAAATTATCAACCAAACGATTCAAAATAAGACTTAGAAATTACCCACGAATGAAAGAGGTTCAATTTAGATCATTAATGAAAAAGTCAACCCTCGAGACCGCTTGGTCAAAACCCGAGGTTCATACCAAAACTTGATCACCCATTCACCACCGAGCCTGGTTATGTAATTCAATTCAAAATTCGACCTCAATTCAAGGTCTAAATTCATATTTAACAAAAAAACCCCAATTCTACCCAAATCCCTAATTTCTACCATGGAAATCCTAGATTTAAGTTGAAATCTTATGGAATATAATGGGAAATTGAAAGAAAGTAGATTATGGTCACTTACAAATGAATTGAGGAAGAAAAGCTCTTGGAAAAGTAGCCTCTAGGGTGTTTAGGGTTGAGCATTTGAGAGAATGAGCTAAAATCCAGTTTTTATCCTGGCGCAGATATCGCAATTGTGACCTGGGGTTCGCAATTGCGAACCATGCAAAATCGAGAATATCTTCGTAAATGCGAAGAAGACCACATCTATGCTATCATTGCATTTGCGATGATTTGTTTGCAAATGCAAACTCTGGGACTCCGCAAATGCGATCTTTTGCTGACCTAACCCCCATTCACAAATGCGAAGAAATGGTCGCAAATGCGAACTTAACAGGAATTTGAATGTTCGCAAATGCGAACACTGCCCTCGCAAGTGCAAGATCAGAGACTTGCACCAGAACCAGATGCGCCAACTATTTTCCTAAGTCCAAAACCACTCCGAAGCCTATTCGAAACTCACCCGAGCCCTCGGGGCTCCAAACCAAACATGCACACGAGTCCAAAAGTATCATACGAACTCGCTCGCACGATCAAAAAACCAAAATAACACCTAGAACTACGAATCGAACACCAAAACAAAATGAAATTTTCAATGAAACTTAAAAATTTTCTATATTTCAACTAGACGTTTGAATTACGTTAAATCAACTCCGTTTTGCACCAAACTTTGTAGATAAGTCATAAATATAGTAATGAACCTATACCAAGTTCCGGAACCAAAATCCGAATCCAGTAGGAAAAAAGTCAAACTTCGATCAAACTTATTAATTCTTTAAACCTTTAAGCTTCTAGTTTTTAATAATTTACGATAATTCGAGCTAGGGACTTCCAAATTCGATTTCGGGCATATGCCCAAGTCCTAAATCACGATACGGACTCCCCGGGACCGCCAAAACACCGATCTGGTTCTGGTTACTTAAAATGTTGACCAAAGTCAACTCAAATGAGTTTTAAGGCACAATCTCACATTCTTTATAAAATTTTCACACAAAAACCTTTCGGAAAAAGACATGGACTGCGCATGAAAATCGAGGAAGGCTAAACGGAGCTAATCGAGGTCTCGAAACACATAATTTAAGGTTAAAATTGTAAATGACCTATCAGATCATCACATTCTCCACCTCTAAAGAAAACGTTCGTCCTCTAACGGATATAGAAATGTACCTGGACTGGTGAAAAGGTGAGGATATCTACTCAAACTCCCAAGTGGCTGCCTCGATCGGCTGACCTCTCCACTGCACTTAAACTAAAGGATAACTCTTAGACCTCAATTGTCAGACCTGTCGGGCTTGAATAGCCACCGGCTCCTCCTCATAAGTCAAATCCTTGTCCAATTGGACTGAGCTTAAATATAACACATAGGACGGATCATAGTGATACTTCCGGAGCATGGACACATGGAACACCGGATGGACAACTGATAAACTAGGTGGCAATGCGAGCTTGTAGGCCACCTCACCCACTCTCTCAACAATCTCAAAGGGTCCGATATACCTAGGGCAAAACTTGCCCTTCTTTCCGGACCTCATCACACCGTTCATGGGTGAAACCCGGAGCAATACCCTCTCTCCAACCATGAATGCAACATCACGTACTCTACGATCGACATAACTCTCCTGCCTAAACTGAGCGGTGCAAAGTTGATCCTGAATAATCTTGACCTTATCCAAGGCATCATGTACCAAATCTGTACCCAATAACCGAGCCTCCCCCACTCGAACCATCCAACTGGCGAATGACACCGTCTCCCGTACAATGCCTCATAGGTAGCTATCTGAATGCTAGACTGGTAACTGTTGTTATAGGCAAACTCCACAGGCGAAAATAACTGATCCCATGAGCAACCAAAATCCATAACACAAGCGCAAAACATATCCTCCAATATCTGAATAGTGCACTCGGATTATCCGTCTGTCTAGGGATGACATGATGTGCTCAACACAACCTGTGTGCCCAACTCACACTGAACTGCTTTCCAGAAGTGTGAGGTGAACTGTGTACCTCGATCAGAAATGATAGACATGGGCACACCGTGAAGACGGATGATCTCACGGATGTAGATCTCTGTTAACCACTCTGAAGAATAGGTAACTGCCACTGGAATGAAATGTGCTGACTTGGTCAACCTGTCCACAATGACCCATACCATGTCGAACTTCTTCTGGGTCTGTGGGAGTCCAACCACAAAATCCATAGAAATACGCTCCCACTTCGACTTAGGAGTCTCTAACTTCTGAAGCAAACCACCAGGTCTCTGATGCTTGTACTTTACTTCCTGACAATTTAGACACCGAGCTACATACGCAACTATATCCTTCTTCATCCTCCTTCACCAATAATGCTACCGCAACTCCTGATCCATCTTGGCGGTACCCAGATGAATAGAATACTAGGAACTGTGGGCCTCTTCAAGGATCGACTAATGAAGCCCATCCACATTGGGTACACAAATACGGCCTTGCATCCTCAAAACTCCATCATCTTCAACGGTAACCTACTTGGAACCACCGTGTCGTACCGTGTCCCTAAGGATAAGTAAATGAGGATCAACATATTGAAACTTTCTAATGCGGTCATACAAGAAAGACCAAGCAACTGTGCAAGCTGAAACACGATTGGGCTCTGAAACATCTAACCTCACAAACTGATTGGCCAAAACCTGAACATCTGTAGCAAGCGGCCTCTTACCAATTGGAATGTATGCAAGGCTTCTCATACTCACAGCCTTTCTACTCAAGGCATCGGCCACCACATTGGCCTTCCTGTGATGATACAAAATGGTGATATCATAGTCTTTCAGTAGGTCCAACCATCTCATCTGCCTCAAGTTGAGATCCTTTTGTTTGAACAAATACTGTAGACTCCGATGATCAGTGAATACCTCATAAGACACGCCGTAAAGATAGTGCCTCCAAATCTTCAGCATATGAACAATGTCTGCCAACTCTAAGTCATGAATAGGGTAATTCTTCTCATGAACCTTCAACTGACGTGACACATATGCAATCACCCTGCCATCGTGCATAAATACTGCATCGAGCCCAATACGAGATGCATCACAATACACCGTGTAAGATCCTGAACCAGTGGGCAATACCAATACTGGCGTTGTAGTCAAAGTAGTCTTGAGTTTCTGAAAGCTCAACTCACACTCATCCGACCATCTGAACGTGGCACTCTTCTGGTTCAATCTGGTCAACGGGGCTGCTATAGATGAAAACCCCTCAACAAATCTGCGATAATAACCTGCCAAATCTAGGAAGCTCCGGATCTCTGTTGCTGAAGTAGGTCTAGGCCAGTTCTGAACTACCTCAATCTTCTTGGGATCCACCTTTATACCCTTTGCCGATACAACATGCCCTAAAAAGGCGATCGTGTCTAACCAAAACTCACACTTTGATAACTTGGCATATAACCAGCTATCTCTCAGAGTGTGAAGTACAATCCAAATATGTTGCTCATGCTCCTCTCGGCTGCGGGAGTAGATTAAGATATCATCAATGAATACAAGCACAAGAGAATCCAAGTAGGGCTTGAACACTCGGTTCATCAAATCCATGAATGATGTTGGGGCATTTGTCAACCCAAATAAAATCACTAGGAACTCATAATGTCCATACCGAGTCTAAAAAGTCATCTTAGGGACATCGGATGCCCTAATCCTTAACTGATGGTAGCCAGACCTCAAATCAATATTCGAAAATACTTTGGCACCCTGAAGCTAATCAAACAAATCATTAATCCTCGGTAACAGATACTTGTTCTTGATAGTGACTTTGTTCAACTGTCGATAGTCTATACACATCCTCATCGACCCATCCTTCTTCTTCACGAACAGCACGGGCACACCCCAGGGCGAGACACTAAGTCTAATGAAGCCATTATCAAGAAAATCTTGCAACTGCTTCTTCAACTCCAGCGGGGCCATATGGTATGGCAGAATAGAAATGGGCTGAGTGCCCGGAGCCAAATCAATATCCTTGTCGGGTGAATTCCCGGCAGGTCTGTAGGAAACACCTCTGGAAACTCACGAACAACTAGTACTGAATTCATGGATGGAACTTCCGCACTATAATCACGGACATAGGCCAAATAAGCTAGATATCCCTTCTCGACCATGCATCGAGTCTTCATATAGGATATAACTCTACTGGTAGAATAGCCATGAGTCCCCCTACACTCTAATCGAGGCAAACCCAGCATAGCTAAGGTCACTGTCTTGGCGTGACAGTCCAATACAGCATGATAAGGTGACAACCAATCCATACCCAAGATTACATCAAAATCTATCATATCAAGGAGTAGAAGATCTACACTAGTCTCAAGACTCCCAATAGTAACCACACATGAGCGATAGACACGATTTACAATAATAGAATCTCCTACAGGCGTGGATATATACATAGGAGCACTCGAGGAATCATCAGTCACAACCAAATATGCTGCAAAATAAGATGACACATAGGAATAAGTAGATCTCAGATCAAATAGAAATGAAGCATCTCTATGGAAAACGGGAATAATACATGTGATAACGACATCAGATGACTTGGCCTCAAGCCTAACAGGGAAAGCATAACATTGGGGATGGGCCCCACAACTCTGAACTACGTCTCTAAGACGGCCTCTAGCTGGTTGGCCTCCACCTCTAACGGTCTGACCTCCACCTCTAGCTGCCTGACCCTTACCTCTAGCTGGCTGAGCAGGCGGTGGACAAACTGCTGCCAGAATCATGGCACGAGAGCCCTACTACTGCACGTTGCCCTGTGACCTAGGGCAAACTCTAGCAATGTTTCTCGGATCACCACAAGTATAGCAAGCCCACGGTTGTTGTGACTGCTGACCCTGGAACTAGACCTGAGGACCTGAATAACCATTCTCATAGCTCTGGATCAGAGATGCGCTGATATGAGCTGGTGGTGCACTGTAGGCTAGCTGTCCATAATAAGGCACGTAAGGACCACAGCTCCCTGAAGCACCGTGGGATGCCTGAATCGCTGAATGAAATGGCCTGGGAGGATGGCCTCTACCAAAAGCACCCCTGCATCCAGATGAGGCACCACTGAACTACCGGAATGACGGGGCCTCTTATTTGACACCGGCTCCCTCTCCCGAACAAAAACCAACTCGATACGTCTTGCAATAACAACGGGCATCTGAAAGAAAATATCACTCCATGTCTCCTTGGCCATCTGAAGCCTGAGAATATAAGTGAGACCATCAATAAATCTCCTCACTCGCTCCTTCTCAGTAGGAAGCAAGATAGTGGCATGGAGAGCTAAGTCCACAAATCAAGTCTCGTACTAGGTGACAGTCATACCACCAGACTGAAGTCGCTCAAACTACCTGCGATACTCCTTTCTCAAGGTGACAGGGATGAACTTCTCTAGAAATAGCTGTGAGAACTGATCACAGGTAAGTACAGGCAACCCAGCTGGTCTAGTCGACATATAATCTCTCCACCATCTTCGGGCGGAACCAGTCATCTGAATTGCTGCAAAATCGACCCCATTGGTCTCAACTATACCCATGTTTTGCAGCACCTCGTGGAAATGGTCCATAAATCCTATGGGTCCTCAGAAGATGCACCATAAAAATGAACAGTAAAGAACTTATCACTAGCCTATACCGCAACAACCGGCTGAACTACCCTAACTGGCGGGGGTGTAGGAGTCTGAAACTAGAGAGCCACCTACTCTAGGGTATGAGTAGCGGGAGTCTGTGCTCTTCCCCCAGCCCGAGAGACAGCTAGTGCCACCAAAAATGTATTGGTCTAGGCCACACTCTCCATAAGGCCCACCAAACGGACTAGAGCATCCTGAAGCACTAAAGTGGCTATGAACCCCTCTGGGACCTGAGCTGATCCGACAGGTACAGTCTGAGTTGGAACCTCCTTCTCAAAATCTACCTGAGGCTCCACTGCGGGTGCTGCTGCTCGAGCTCTGGGCTGAGCTCTGCCTCGACCTTTACCCCTAGTCATAACTGCCACTGGGGGATCCGACTCTTTCTCGGCGGTAGATGCAGTGTGTGTTCTCGCCATATGCGAGAGAACAAGAATATAAGGGTTCAAAATCATCAATGATAGAATAAAATCGCACGATAGAGTAAGAAAGAAGTGACATTTTTCTTAAACTCCATAGCCTCTGAAAGATAAGTACAGACGTGTCTGTACTGATCCTCCAGACTCTACTAATCTTGCTCGTGACTCGTGAGACCTAGGTAACCTAGGGCTCTAATACCAACTTGTCACGAGCCGGAAATCCCACCCTTGGGAGCATGATGGCGCCTAGCATTTTACTTACTAGGCAAGCCAACGTTTGAATAGTTTATCCATTTTTAACATTTCAAATTAAATAATATTAAAGGAACGGAAATAGCTGAAATAAATTCTGAAGTAAAATACGGAAAACCATAACATCTGAAGTATCTAATACAACCCTGAATCTAGTGTCACAAGTGCACGAGCTTCTAGAAGTTCTACAAATAGAGTTTGAAATAAATACATTTGTTTCGAATGAAATGAACAGTAAAAGAGGAAAGAGTAAAGAGTAAAGAGGAAAGAGGAAGGGGACTTCAAGGTCTGCGGACGTCAGCAGATCTACCTCAAGTCTCCGAATGATAATCCGAGCTAGTGCACTTCATGTACAATTGGAACCAGTACCAAAATCTGCACAAGAAGTGCAGAGTGTAGTATGAATACAACCGAACCAATGTACTCCGTAAGTGTCGAGCCTAACCTCGACGAGGTAATGGCGAGGTTATGACAGGACACTCACATAATTAAACCTGTACAAATATAGATATATCTACCAAACAGCAACATAATAGAGATTTAATATATACAGTTGGGAGGGGACATGCGAAAGGGGAAAAAAGATATGATAACTACAACAGGAAAGACAACACAGACAGTTAAATAAATCATCAACCAAAAAGGACAAATAACCTATGATATGAAAATGGCATGGCAGCACCCTTCGTGCTTTTACTATCATCCTTACCATGAAATGATGTCATAAGAGAAATGAAATGGCACGGCATCACCCTTCGTGCTTTTACTCTCATTCTCATCATGTAACATTGAATAACTGATATAGATTACCATGAGATCACCCTTCATGCTTTAATTCTCTTCCTCACCATGTATTAACAAGTAAATAAGGAAATGAAATGGCACGGCATCACCCTTCGTTCTTTAACACTCTCCCTTACCATGTCGTAATGAATAGACAAATTTGGGAGATAAATAATACAAGGGATATACTTTACGTCAATTATGATCCCACGATACCAAACCTCAACTTCCAAAGTACTCAATCATCACAATTAATCCATAAATACAGAAGGGATGATCAAATAAGTAATAATCTAATCTAAGCATGGATGTCATAACTTAAGAGGCAATAAATCACAAGGAAACAAGTTCTACCCGTATGTTTCAACCCAACAACAACGCATAAGTACTCGTCTCCTCACATATACGTTGTACCCACACATTAAACACATAGAAAATAGGCAAACAAGTCATAATACCTCAAGTAAAGGTTAACCACGATACTTACCTCGCTCTGCAACCAATTCAAGGTTTAACTACGGCCTTGCCTTTGGAACAAGCCTCCGAACCA
Organism: Nicotiana otophora; assembly: GCA_000715115.1. Taxonomy (NCBI): domain Eukaryota; kingdom Viridiplantae; phylum Streptophyta; class Magnoliopsida; order Solanales; family Solanaceae; genus Nicotiana; species Nicotiana otophora. The sequence goes on from AWOL01S0007050.1 coordinate 92,763, forward strand.
ACCAAATCTAGAAAATTATCAACCAAACGATTCCAAATAAGCCTTAGAAACTACCCACGAATGAAAGAGGTTCAATTTAGACCATTATTGAAAACGTCAACAAAAGTCAATCCCCGGGCTCGCTTGGTCAAAACCTGAGGTTCAGACCAAAACCCGATCACCAATTCACCCCCAAGTCTGGTTATGTAATTCAATTCGAAATCTAACCTCAATTCGATGTCTAAATTTCAATTTTACAAAAATCCCTAATTCTACCCAAATCCCTAATTTCTACCATGAAAATCCTAGATTTAAGGTTGAAATCTTATGGAATATAATGGAAAATTGAAAGAAACTAGATTAGGGTTACTTACCAATGAATTGAGGAAGAAAAGCTCTTGAAACAATCGCCTCTAGAGTGTTTAGGGTTGAGAATTGGAGAGGATAAGCTAAAATCTCATTTTTCTCAGCTTTTGTCCAGGCGCAGATGCCGCAATTGCATCCTGTCGCGTTGCGAACCCCGCAAATGCGAGCATATCTTCCCAGATGCGAAGAAGCCCACATCTCTGCTATCATCGCATTTGCGATGATTTGTTCGCAGATGCAAACTCTGGACTCCGTAAATGGGACCTTTTGATCGCAAATGCAATCTTTTCCTAACCCAGCCCCACTTTGCAAGAGCAGAGACTTGCACCGAAACCAGATGCAACAGCTATTTTCCTAAGTCCAAAACCACTCTGAAGCCTATCCGAAATTTACTAGAGACCTCGGGGCTCCAAACCAAACATGCACACAAGTCCAAAAATATCATACGAACTCGCTCGCGTGATCAAAACACCAAAATAACACATATAATTACGAATCGGACACCAAAACGAATGAAACTTTCAATGAAACTTAAGTTCAATATTTCAACCGGACGTCCGAATTACGTCAAATCAACTCCGTTTTGCATCAAATTTTGCAGATGAGTCATAAATATAGTTATGAACCTATACCATATTCCGGAACTAAAATCCGGACCCAATAGCAACAAAGTCAAACTTCGATCAAACTTATTAATTTTTTAAACCTTTAAGCTTCTAGCTATTAATAATTTGCAATAATTCGAGATAGGGACTTCCAAATTTGATTCTGGGCATACGCCCAAGTCCCAAATTACGATACAGCCCCACTAGAATCGCCAAAATACTGATCGGGTTTGTTTCCTCAAAATGTTGACCGAAGTCAACTCAAATAAGTTTTAAGGTACTATTTCACAAGTTTTAATCAAATTTTAACATAAAAAGTTTCTAAAAAAGGACATGGATGGTGCACGCAAACCGAATAATGCTAAACGGACCTAATCGAGGTCTCAAAATATAAAATTTAAGGTTAAAATTATAAATTACCTATCGGGTCATCACAAACGGCTAGATAACAGTTAGTTTGACTCTATTAAATGTAAAATAATTTACTAACTAATAATTAGATGTAAATAATATTTCAAAGACAAAAGATTTTCCAAACCAAGATGGACAATACCTTTTATTACTAATTTTCCAACAGCTCCGACCCTGTGCATGTTGCGCATGGAGCGCAACGATATTATTGATACGCATTACCTATGAAGAGTAGCATCTCAAGTGCATGTTGCCTATAGAGGGAATTATATGAGTTCTGAATTCTAGAATAACAATATCAGCTATTCGTACGTAACTAAATTCAAATTTAATTTGGTATTTTTTACACAAATATAAAGTTTGAACTAAACCTACTGCATTCAGCCGAATCCGTACCTAACCTTCTGGCTCCGCCCCTATTAATGGAGAGTAATGATATCAGTTAAAACTAGATTCACACAACCTGAACTAACCAAAAAGGTATTAAAAACGAAAAAAGAAAGAGAGTACATACGAAATCAAGAACACCTCAAAACGTAGTTATTGTAACGACCCAGCCGGTTGTTTTGAGAATTTAAGTCCCGTTTGATGGCATAAGGTCTTGAGCAGCTTCGTATTATGTGTATTGACTTGTGTGCGTTGTCGGGTTCAGTTACCGGGTGATTCAGAGTCAAATCGGAAGAAGGATTCATGTTTTGGAAGCTTAAGCGGTAAGCGTTGACCGAAATTTGACTTTTGAGTAAACGGCTCCGGAATGGGTTTTGGATGATTTCAATATCTTTGTATGGTGATTTTGGACTTAGGCGTGCGTCCGTATTTGGATTTGGAGGTCTGTAGGGTGATTTGAAGCATTTCGGCGAAAGTTGAAGTTGGAAAGTGGAGAGGTTTGACCAATAGTTAACTTTGGTGATATCAGGATCGGATTCTGATTTTGGAAGTTAGAGTAGGTTCATAATGTCATTTGGGACTTGCCTACAAAATTTGACGTCATTCCGGGTCGGTTTGATTGGTTTCGGCACGAGTTTTCGAAGTTGGAAGTTCATAAGTTTGATTTGTGGTGCGATTTGTATTTTCGGCGTTGTTTGATGTGATTTGAGGCCCCTAGTGAGTCCATTTTAGGTTAGAACATGTTTGTGTCTTTAGACGGGGTCTCGGGGGCCTCGGGTGTGTTCTGGGGGGGCTATGGGTCCTTTTCCCCTATTTGTTGAATTGTTGTTCCTGTTTTCTGGTGTCCTTCTTCGCGATCGTGAAGCGCCTTTCGCGCTCGTGAAGTGTTACTGCTGACCACCTCGAGATCCTTCTTCGCGTTCATGTTCAACCTCTTGCATTCACAAAGGTTTTCTTTTCCCCTTCATCGCGTTCGCGATTAGCCACCCTCATTCGTGAAGCACTTCCTGGCAGCCTCATATTTCTTCTTCGCGTTTGCGTTCGCCGTCTCGCGTTCGCGTAGGTTCCGTCCCTTCTTCTTCGTGTTCGCACTCCTTCCCTCACTTCGCGAAGGGGGGACTACCCCTTAGGATTTGACTCTTCTATATTTAATGTAGTCCGTGTACGCGAGGTGACGAGTACGTGCTCAGAGTTAATTGTTGAAATTGGCCTTTTAGGGTTCCTAGTTTCTTGTATTCATTGAATATACAGTTGCACTTGTTATGATTACGTTCCTTAATTACTAGTTTTAATTTTACATGCTTAATTAGAATCAATTGCTTCATGATCCACTCTTACTGTTTACTTGATTCATATGTGCCTTAATTGACATTGTTATCTTTTCCATTGCCATGTTATCTTTTCCCTAACTGCGTATCTTTATTTGAAGTTGTAGTTGTCCCTTTTTTGTAAATGTTCACCCTTAATTGAGGTTATGTTTATTTTCTCGCTGCCCTCTTTTATTTGAATTGGTTGTATCTCTTCCGTAATTATCCAAACCTAAAATAAGCTTAGATATCTTATGCCTTAGTGGACTTGCCCTTATTCGGAATTATTTGACTCGTGTTAGTTTCTTGTTGTTGAACTGTACATTGTGGGACCATTGTTACATATTGTTTTCTTTCCTGTTGAGCTGTTCTTATTACGCCTAGTATTCTTTATTATGGTTATTCCTTGTGAATTGGTTCTACCATTTCTTGTGATCGAAGGTTCTTGAGTTGATTTACTTGCCGCACTTTGTATTATTGTCATTGTTGTTGTGGTACTTGTTGTGTTTGTGGTGATGCACGAGGTTTCTACCGTGCGGTTGTTGTTATTGTGATGTACGAAGTTTCTTCCGTGCGGTTGTTACTATTGATATTTGCATATGCGACGTTACAAGGCGATATATATATATATATATATATATGGGTTTGCACATGTGGCGAGACAAGGTGGGAACATAATTATGCACGTGTGGTGAGACAAGGCGGGCGCTCACTTTATTATTGCACACGTGGCGAGACAAGGTGGGATGTATCAGGGATTGATTTGTGATGGCCTTGGGGCATTCTTGTTGTTGATGTTTGTGTAGTGGTACACTTACCTATGTGAGTTTTATCTTGCGAAAAGTTGTGAGAGAACATTCTACGTGTTATCCATTTCTTTTCCTATACTTACTAGCTGGCATGAACCGTGTTAGGACACTTGCACAAGCATACACGTAGTTGAGCACTCTTATCGGTTAAGAGGTTTTCTTGATATTGCTGAGTATAGATGCACACCTTTGTTACTTGTCTTCTATGTGAGAATGGTTTTATTTGGCACGTGAGTCGTCAGTGCAGTTATAAAATATAATGAGGGCACAAGATGCCCAGTGTTAGGGTTCAGGTATTGGGACCCGTGAGTTGTGAATAGTATGAGGTTCGGTACCTCAGGAGTTTATTGACTAAAACCTGGTGTAAAAATGGTTGTTTTCATCTAGATGCTACCTGCCCTTCTTTTAATTGTGTTCATCGGATTTTGGCTGTGTTTCCATTTGTTCTTCTATGTCATTACTATGGTGTTCCGCTGATAGTTGTTGTTTTTTCATTCTTACTGAAATTACCGTATTATTTGCCATTTCGCGTAGTCCTTATGTAGATTTCATACTCTACTGTTCCTTTACTTATACTCGTTCATGTTATTTAGTCCAGTAGGTGTCTTGACTGTACCTCGTCACTGCTCCACTGAGGTTAGTCTTGATACTTGTTGGGTACCACCATAGTGTACTCATACTACACTTCTGCATATTTTTATGCAGATTCAGGTATTTCGAAGTCAGTTGATCATTAGCTAGATATGAGGATTGTTGTTGTGGAGAATCAAGGTAAACCTGCTGCTGCATTCGCAGGCTTCAGAGTCACCTTTTGATTTGTATTCACATTGTTTACTTTATTTCAAACAGTTGTATTTAGAAAATTGTAACAAACTCTGTAGAGCTTATGACTTATACTACCGGTTTTGGGAATTGTAAATTTTATAGAGATTTCTATTTCAAAAATTGTTAGATATTATTTAATTATTGTTTTTATTTAGTAAATATTAGGCTTACCTAGTCCCTAAGATTAGGTGCCATCACGATACCCAACGGAGGGAAAATTGGGTCGTGACAAATTAGTATTAGAGCTCTAGGTTCATAGGTGCTACGAGTCATAAGCGAGTTTAGTAGAGTCTTGCGGATCGGTACGGAGACGTCTGTACTTATCTTCGAGAGGATACGGAACTATCAAGACAGTTTCACTTCCTTCATTCCTATCATGCAGTTTATTGATCTAGAAGTTTTAACTTTTATCATTCCATTCTCTCACCGATGGTGAGGACACGAGCTGTAATTATCGATGACGCTGCTCCCGGAGCAGGTGTCGCTAGAGGCATAGGCAGAGGTCGACGAGGATCACGCACCGCAACTAGAGCACCTACCGGAGCAGTAGTTGAGGAGCCGCCAATAGCTCCACTTGGGGGGCAGGTACCGGAGGCGCCTGCTGTTACCCTCGGACTTCAGGATACCTTAGCATAGTTCCTGAGTATGTTTGGTACATTGGTTCAGGCGGGGTTGATTCTGGTTGCACCAGCTACTTCACAGACCGGGGGAGGAACCTAGACTCCCGCCTCCCACACTCCAGAGCCGCGAGTCCACGTTGGTCAGGTTTCAGGTGTCATGGCGACACAACTTGTGGTTCCAGTCCAGCCCATGGTCAGGTCAGCAACATCTGAGGAAGAGCAGCTTAGACTTGCAAGGTTCAAGAAATATGACCCTTCAGAGGGTGCACAAGGTTTTCTAGAGGAGTGACATTGCATTCTCCGCACTATGGGTATTGTTGAGATGAGTGGGGTTGCTTTTACTATGTTCCAGCATAAGGGAGCGGCTTATCAGTACTGGCGGGCATATGAGTTGGGTAGTCCGGCCGAGTCGGCTTCACTTACATGGGTTCAGTTTTCAGAGATGTTTCTGAGAGAGTTTGCACCTCAGTCTCTTCGGGATGCATGGCACGCGGAGTTTGAGCAGCTGCACCAGGGCACTATGTCAGTCTCAGAGTATGCCGTTAGATTCAGTGATTTGGCAAGACATGCACTTGCTTTGGTTGCTACAGTTAGAGAGTGTGCCCGTAGATTCATTGAGGGGATCAGGCATGATATTTAGTTCAACATGGCTCGGGAGTTAGATTCGGATGTTCCATTTCAGCATATGGTAGGGATCGCTCGCCGAGTGGAGGGCATGTGGGATTAGGAGAGAGGACAGGCGGGGCTATGAGAGAGAGGTCAGGCGAGGTCAGGAGAGAGAGAGGACAGATAGGCGAGGAGGCCTCGTAGGCCTGAGAGATCTACTGGTCCTTATTCTGGAGGCAGGGTACGACATGGTAAAGGTTTTGTGGGTCAGCCAGTTCAGTTCACACTTCCAGCTTCGCATAGTGTTTCAGGTACTCATGGGTCTCAGAGTACCCGTACCTCACAGTTCCTACAGCTATGCCAGCAGAGTGGTTGCTTCGAGTGTGGAGATACCATCCACGTGGTGCGAGATTGTCCCAGATTCCGGACAGATATGTCACAATGGGGTATCCAGGCAAGTAGAGGGCACCCAAGAGGGGGAGGCCCGACCCACTGATGTGTTTCATATAGTAGGATGGGGGTCGTTTCTCCAAATGATGCCATACAGGGATGCTTTTTATTTGTTACAAAGGGGCACCATTCATATTTTGATTCGGTTCTGCTTATCGGGGCGAGTTCCCCTATTGTTGTCCCATCTATGGGTGAGTTCATGACTTGGTATTCTGTTTATGTGTCTGCCCCTGCTGGGAGATTCTATGAGTGGTATCCCATGTCTATTGTTTGTTTTTATTCATTATTGAGAGTTTCGAGGCTAGAAGTAAATTCCCGTTGTCCATTATGGTAGGTTTGATGTGATTCCTGAGTAATTTGGTTATGATTTGTAATTTGATACTCTACTGGGGTGAGAGTTTAGTAAGTGTTGTGATTTTATTGGCAGAATTGAGTTAGTGGAATATTTCCATTGGTATAATGTGTATTCGACTTGTGATTCAAAGTTGAAGGTGAGACCCTCGCGATTCCATGTGATTTGATATGTTTGAGTCGGGCTGCGTGCCGTGGTGGAAGTTATATCAGGATGAGGTCCTTATAAATTGTTCATATACCTTGATTCTTCCTTTTTAAATTAATTCATAGTATGGTACTAATAGAGAGTTGTGCCTATCGGGCTTGTTTGATATTTCTTTTATGTGCTTCTCTTTACATATTCAGTCATTTTTTGTCTGTGCTTTTTAAGTCTTAGCTTGCGGGGTGTGTGCCCGGTGGTGTTAGTTATGACTTGTTGATTCGGGTGTATTGTTCAGATGTCTTCATGTTTCTTGCATCGTGGTCAGTGTTGTGGAGGTTTGAAATAGGGTTCTAACAGATGTGAGGCTAATTGCCGGTGTTGGTTTTGATTTCGGGCAGCTATTGTGATCAGAAATGTTATTATGGGCCTATGTGTAGTGTGTCATGTTGAGTGGTCGTACCTTGTGGGCTACACATGAGTTGTTGCAGCTGGTTGAGACTGATACCGGGTGTGGATTTAGAATCTGGTCTTTTGGAGATGAATGGAAGGTGAGAATTTTGACTCTAAGGCTTATCGGTGTAGGTAGAAAGGATAAATTACAGTTGATATGGTATCATCAGGCTTATGTGGATTGTGGTGACGTGGGGTCACTTGCGGGTGTATGTTGGATATGTGCATTCAGTGATTTGAAGACGTCGAGACGATTCTTGGCACGTTCGAGGACTAACGTTTGTTTAAGAGGGGGAGGATGTAACGACCCGACCTGTCGTTTTGAGAATTTAAGTCTCGTTCGGTGGCATAAGGTCTTGATTAGCTTCGTATTATGTGTATTGACTTGCGTGTATCGTCGAGTTCAATTACCGGATGATTCGTAGTCAAATCGGAAGAAGGATTCAAGTTTTGGAAGCTTAAGCGGTAAGAGTTAATCGGAATTTGACTTTTGAGTAAACAACTCCGGAATGGGTTTTGGATGATTTCAACAGCTTCGTATGGTGATTTTGGACTTAGGTATGCGTCCATATTTGGATTTGGAGGTCCGTAGGGTGATTTGAAGCATTTCGGCGAAAGTTGAAGTTGGAAAATGGAGTGGTTTGACCAATAGTTGACTTTGGTGATATCGTGGTCGGATTTTGATTCCGGAAGTTGGAGTAGGTCTGTAATGTCATTTGGGACTTGCCTGCAAAATTTGGCGTTATTCCGGGTTAGTTTGATTGGTTTCAGCACGAGTTTTCGAAGTTCGAAGTTTTGGAAGTTCATAAGTTCGATTCGTGGTGCTATTTATAATTTTGGCATTGTTTGATGTGATTTGAGGCCCCGAGTGAGTCCGTGTTAGGTTATAGAACTTGTTTGTGGGTTTAGACGGGGTCCCGGGGGCCTCGGGTGTGTTCCGGGTGGGCTACGAGTCATTTTCCCCTATTTTTTGAACTGTTGTTCCTGTTTTCTGGTGTCCTTCTTCGCGATCGCGAAGCGCCTTTCGCGTTCACGAAGTGTTACTGATGACCACCTCGAGATCGTTCTTCGCGTTCAACTTCTCTCGTTCACAAAGGTTTGCTTTTCCCCTTCATCGTGTTCGCGATTAGCCACCCTCGTTCGCGAAGCTCTTCCTTGCAGCCTCATATTTCTTCTTCGTGTTCGCCGTCTCGCGTTCGCGTAGGTTCCGTCCCTGTTCTTCGCATTCGCACTCCTTCCCTCGCATTCGCAAAGGGTTTTTCTGGACATCCTTACTTTTTTTCTTCGCGAACGCGAACCTTTCTCTGCGTTCGCGATGCTTTCGAATCTGGGCAGAATATAAGTTTTCCAAATCGAGGAATAGGCCATTTTCATCATAGTTTGACTTGTAGAGCTCGGTTTTGAGCGATTCTTTGTGGGTTTTTCAAGAAAATCGATTGGGTAAGTGTTCATCACCTAGAATTTAATGTATTCCATGATTTTATCTTTATTGTTATCATTTAATTTCTGTTTTGAGTTGAGGAAAATATTGGTTTTTGAAGAAAGTTTTCAAAATAAAAAATTATGATTTGAGGGACGAATTGGTATCGGAATTTAATAATTTTAGTATGGTTGAACTCGTATCGGAATGGGTGTTCGGGTTTTGTAAAATTTGTCGGATTTCGAGGTGCGGGCCCGGGGGTCAATTTTTGGGTCGATTTTTAGATTTTGATAAAGATTGAAGCTTTATGATCTGGAATAGTTTTTTATGAGTTTTATTTGTGCCTTGAAGTTATTTTGATTAGATTTGAGCTGTCCGGAGGCCATTTCACCGAGAAGTTCATTTTTGAGTATCGGAATGTATTCTTTGAGGTAAGTATCTTGCCTAACCTTGTGGGGGGGGGGGAACTACCCCTTAGGATTTGAGTCTTATATGTTGATTGTAGTCCGTGTATGCAATGTGAAGAGTACGTGCTCAGACTTAATTATTGAAATTAGCCTTTTAGGGTTCCTATGTCCTTGTATTCATTGAATATGCGGTTGCACTTGTTATTATTACATTTCTTAATTACTAGTTTCACCTTTATCTGCTTAATTAGAATCAATTGCTTCATGATCCACTCTTACAATTTACTTGATTCATATGTGCCTTAATTGAAATTGTTATCTCTTCCATTGCCATGTTATCTTTTCCGTAACTGTGTATCTTTATTTGAAGTTGTAGTTGTCCCTTTTTGTAAATGTTCACCCTTAATTGAGGTTATGGTGATTTTCTCGCTGCCCATTTTTATTTGAATTGGTTGTATCTCTTCCGTAATTGTCCAAACCTAAAAGAAGCTTAGATATCCTATGCTTTAGTGGACTTTCCCTTATTCGGAATTATTTGACTCGTGTTAGTTTCTTGTTGTTGAACCGTACATTATTGGACCATTGTTACATATTGTTTCCTTCCATGTTGAGTTGTTCTTATTACGCCTAGTATTCTTTATTATGGTTATTCCTTGTTATTCTTTATTATGGTTATTCCTTGTGAACTTGTTCTACCGTTTCTTGTGATCGAAGGCTCTTGAGTTGATTTACTTGCCGTACTTTGTATTATTGTCATTGTTGTTGTGGTACTTATTTTGGTGATGGGCGAGGTTTCTGCCGTGCGGTTATTGTTATTGTGATACATGAGGTTTCTATCATGCGGTTATTGATATGGGGTTGCACGAGGTTTCTGCCGTGCGGTTGTTACTATTGATATTTGCACATGCGGCGAGACAAGGTGAGATATATATATATGGGTTGCGCATGTGGCGAGACAAGGTGGGATATATATATATATGGGTTGCGCATGTGGCGAGACAAGGTGGGAACATGATTATGCATGTGTGGCGAGACAAGGTGGGCGTTCACTTTATTATTGCACATGTGGCGAGACAAGATGGGTTGTGTCAGAGATTGATTTGTGATGATTTGTGATGACTTATGATGGGCTGGGCCATTCTCGTTGTTGATGTTTGTGTAGTGGTACACTTACCTGTGTGAGTTTTATCTTGTGAAAAGTTGTGAGAGAACATTCTACGTGCTATCCATTTCTTTTCCTATACTTACTAGCTGGCATGAACCGTGTTAGGACACTTGCACAAGCATATAGGTAGTTGAGCACTCTTATCGGTTAAGAGGTTTTCTTGATATTGCTGAGTATAGATGCACACCTGTGATGACCCAAAATGTCATCTTTAAATTTAATAATTAATTTTGTGTTCTAAGACCTCAAAAAGCACTATTTATCATTCCTTGACTTGCGTGTATAGTCCGTAAAATTTTCCGGAAAGTTTTCAGGTGAAAAATAGAATAAAATATGAATTAGAGTTTTAAAACTCAACTGAGTTGACTTTTGTCAACATTTTGAGCAAACGGACTCGGATCAGTATTTTGAAAGTTTTGGTAGGTCTGAATCGTGAATTGGGACTTTGGCGTATGCCCAGAATCAAATTCCGAGGTCTCTAGCCCGAGATATGGAATTTTGATGAAAAATTTAAAGTTTAAGTTCAAATAGTGATCGGATGTCGAATTATGTGCAGATTACCTCGAAATAGAATTTTGATGATTCCAACAGCTCCGTATGGTGATTTTGGACTTAGGAGCGTGATCGGAATTGTATTTGGAAGTCCGTAGAGGAATTAGGCTTGAAATGCCGAAAGTTGAATTTTTGGGAAGTTTGACCGAGGAGTTGACTTTTTGATATCGGGGTTAAAATCCGATTCTTAAAATTTTCATAACTCCGTTATGTCATTTATGACTTGCGTGCAAAATTTGAGGTCAATTGGACTGGATTTGATAGGTTCCGGTGCTGTTTGTAGAAATTGAAAGTTCAAAGTTCATAGATTTTGATTTGAGGTGCGATTAGTCATTTTGATGTGGTTTGAAGCCTCTAATAAGTTCGTATTGTATTTTGGGACATGTTGGAATAATTGGTTAAGGTCCCGAAGGTCTCAGGTGAAATTCGGAAGGTAAACGGAATGGATTTCGGACAAAGAAGGTTGCTGAAAATTTGCAGAAATTTCGCCAGCAATTTCTGGTGTGTGGAGCCAACTTTGGAAGCTTATATCTCGTAATTCATAAGGAATCAGAAAATTGTCAAAACATGAAATTTGTAGTCGTTTGTTTCTAGTATCCATAAAGTTAAACCATTTATTATTTGGATATTTGTACAGAAAGTTATGATAGATTGAATAAAGGCTGGTAGAGCAGTTTCGCCAGAAATTCTGATGCATGGAGCCGACTTTGGAAGCTTATATCTCGCAATTCATAAGGAATCAGAAAAGTTGCAAAACATAAAAGTTGTAGTCGGTTGATTCTAGTTTCCAGAAAGTTAAACTATGTATCATTTGAACATTTATACATAAAGTTATGATCAATTGAAGGAAGGATAGTAGAGCAGTTTCTGGTGGACTTTTAGTGACGAAAAATGGACTTTTAGTGACGGATTGGCAGAAACTTAAAGGACCAAAAATGGTCATTTCATTCATTTCATTTTGGATTTTTGGAGCACGGTTCTTGCGCGATTTTTGGGTGATTTTCACGGGAAAGCATTGGGGTAAGTGTTTCTTATCCTATATTGATTATATTTCATGATTCCATACTCATTTACATCATAAATCTGTGAATTTATGGAAGAAAAATCAAGATTTTTGCAAAATCTTCCAAAAACAAAAATTTAATATTTGGAGGTCGAATTGTTATCGGATTTTGGTAAAATTGGTATGAGTGGACTCGTAATTGAATGGGTTGTCGGATTTTATAAGTTTTGCCGGATTCCGAGATGTGGGCCCCACGGGCAAATTTTGAGCTAATTTTAGATTTTAATGAAAATGTAATATTTTCTTATGAAATTGATTACTATAATTTTTGTTGACTGTATCGAATTAATTATGACTAGATACGAGTCGATCGGAGTCGAAAAATCGAGGAAAAAGCATAATACTTGGTTAAATTGGAGCAAGTCAAGGTAAGTGACTTGTCTAACCTTGTGTGAGGGAAAGTTTTTCTAGGATTGGTATTGATGTGATGAAATGTGTTGAAAGTCGTGTGCACGAGATGCCGAATGTGTACACGGGCTAAATTGTGAAAGATTATATTTTTAAATTGTGTAGATCACTGTTGCGCATTTATTAAATTATTTTATCTTGTTATATTCTTCATCATTGATCTGAGATATATACTTCAAATTTGTTTGATCTTTTCTTACTAATTATTTTACCTGTTTAGTTGAAACTTTGTTTCTTTTATTCTGTGCATTATTTGAAGGTTAGTTTCTTTAAATTAAATATTATTAATATGAAGTATTTGATATTTTTAAACTTGATATTGAAGCAACGTATTAAAGACTTTGAAATATTATTTTTCTAAATTATTTACTCTTGAATATTTTTACTCATTGTGATGGAGCCGTGAGCTCTCTATTGTGGAAGAATATTATTGTTGAATTATTAAGACATGAGCCGTGAACTCTTTATTGTGGAAAAATATTGTTGTTGAATTATTTTGGCAAGTTAAATTATTTGAGCACCTGAGGTGCAAGTTGTGATATATTGTGATATTGATACGCATGCGGTGGTATAAGGTCGGGGTGTTGAAATGCATGCGGTGAGATAAGGATGGGTTGATACGCGTGGCTAGTAAGGGTAACTACTAAAAGTCATGCGGTGTGATAAGGATGGCTAAAACGCGGGATGCTATTTCGAAAAAAATATTTTCTTTAAAATAAATTGTGAAGGCTCCCGCGGTGAGATAAGGAAATGAGATATTGTGAATTTATTTATGATTTGGGACTACGAGGCGGTACCTCGGGAGTGCCCTTGTTGATATTGATTTATGGCCGCAGTTGCCTTTGATTATTATTGTGATTTTCTTCAAGTTGAAAAGAATTCTGTTTTGTTTCCACGAGGTATTTATTTGCCATTATTTGATGTAATTAAATATGACATACTACTTGATTCATTTCCATTGTCATTTTATCTTATAATATTATTTAAACATTTTACCATGCCATTATTTATTCTCCAGTAGGGCCTGACCTGACCTCGTCACTACTCTACCGAGGTTAGGCTTGGCACTTACTAGGTACCACTGTGGTGTACTCATACTATGCTTCTGCACATCTTTTTGTGCAGATCCAGGTACATCTTATCAGACCACGCATCAGTAAACTAGCTGTACGAGGAGACTTCGAGGTATATCAGTTAGCGTCCGCAGACTCCGGAGTCCCCTTCTATCTTACTATATTGTCTTCCTTATTTGCTTTAGACTCTAATGTATGGAGATATAGAGAATAAATTCTTAGAAGCTTGTGACTTATTTCTACCGGGTTTTGGGAGTTAAAATTGTTTGAGCTGTAGTTTATTTATTTCAGATATTTATTATTATTCCGCATTGATAGGCTTAACTAGTCTTAGAGACTAGGTGCCATCACGACATCTTACGGAGGAAATTTGGGGTCGTGACAATACCCTTGTTACTTGCCTTCTACGTGAGAATGTCTCTATTTGGCATGTGAGTCGTCAGTGCGGTTATGAAGTGTAATGAGGGCACAGGATGCCCAGTATTAGGGTTCAGGTATTGGGACCCGTGAGTTGTGAATAGTATGAGGTTCGGTACCTCATGGAGTTTATTGACTAAAACCTGGTGTGAAGGTGGTTGTTTTCATCTAGCTGCTACCTGCCCTTCTTTTAATTGTGTTCATCGGATTTAGGCTGTGTTTTTGTTCGTTCTTCTCTGTCATTACTATGGTGTTCCGTTGATAGTTGTTATTTTTCCCTTCTTACTCAAATTACCTTATTATTTGCCATTTCGTGTAGTCCTTATGTAGATATCATATTCTATTGTTCCTATACATATACTTGTTCAGGTTATTTAGTCCAATAGGTGTTTTGACTGTACCTCGTTACTACTCCACTGAGGTTAGTCTTGATACTTGCTGTGTACCGCCATGGTGTACTCATACTACACTTCTGTATATTTTTATGCAGATCCGGGTATTTTAAAGTTAGTTGATCATTAGCTAGTTGTGCGGATTGTTGTTGTGGAGACTCAAGGTAAACCTGCTGCTGCGTTCGCAGGCTTCGGAGTCACCTTCTGATTTGTATTCACACTGTTTACTTTATTTCAAACAGTTGTATTTAGAAAATTGTAACAAACTCTGTAGAGCTTATGACTTGTACTACCGGTTTTGGGAATTGTAAATTTTATAGAGATTTCTATTTCAAAAATTGTTAGATGTTATTTAATTATTGTTGTTATTTAGTAAATGTTAGGCTTACCTAGTCCCTAAGATTAGGTGCCATCACGATACCCAACAGAGGAAAAATTGGGTCGTGACGGTTATCATAGACACAATTCATGGTTGCTCACTCACATGGGAATGTACAGAATTTGATGGAGACAGTGTTGCACCCAAAAAGAAAAAAGTCAGCCTAGTGCACAAATCATCCCGTTTTTATGCAGGGTTCGAATAAGGGTCGCACTCCAAGCGGATATGATATAAGTAGTCTACCCTGATACAAGCATCAATGACTAATTTCACTGTCCGAACTCGTCACCTATAAATCACGCAAAAACAACCTAACCATTGCTAAAAGGCTCCCTTTCGAAGCCAAAAGCATTAAAAATTAGTGAATTAGGAAAGAAAAGGACAATATATGTATGGAGACATTGTTGCACCCAAAAAGAAAAAAGACAGCCGAGTGTATAAAATATCTCGCTTTTATATAGGATTAGAAGAAGTGATCGCATACCAAAAAGTGTAATATAGATAATCTGTCCTGATACAAGTATTAGTGACTGATTTCACGATTCGAATCCACAGCCACGTATAAATTAAATAAAAACAACTTGACCATTGAAGTCTCCTTTCGTAGCCAAAAGCATTGGAAATGAGTGAATTGGGAAAGAAAGGGACAAAAAGGCCCTAATACTCTGTGCAAGTATACGTTTAATTAGATCTTTTTTATATTTTGTCTCACATAAAAAAATACTTCCAAATAAAGAATCTTAGTAGGTCATGGTTGGTGGATCTGGAATTTTAATTAAACATTTCTTAAAAAATTTAACCTTAAATTAACTGAGCCATATAGGATTACAAATACATATATGATTTTAAATCATGATTCAGATTTCAAATCTCCTTTAAATTAGAGACTAATTTATAATTGTTTAACTCTTCCCAAAATGTGGATGTTTTGTGTCTATCAGAGATATTTGCTTAGTATTATTTTTTCTATAACTAACCAAATAATAACTCCCTCCAATTGTGAGTTGGACTTGTATTATGTCTCTAAATTGAAAAGTAAAAACGAAAAGAAAAACAATCTAAAAGAATTTCAACAAAGAAACATTTTTTAATCGTGTTTTTACTATTCATTTTCTAATCGATATGCATAGATTATACACAATTACACATATATTATATATGAATTATATGTATATTGTATATCCGCATATTATTTTTAGTTTAAACGATAAATGAGCGTTTATTTAGATTAATTCTTCTTAGCTTTACGGCTTTGACTAAAAATAAAAGACATGGTATAGGCGTTATGGGCTTAGAGATCTTTTTGGTCTAGTTTTGGGTGAAGTACACAAATAGCCTTTAAAGTGGATGGTCTTGAATTTTTATCCTTATTTATCCACGGGCAGAATTTCAAGTTTAACAAGTGTTGCCCAATGGATAATACTTTAAACTTTTGACCTTGAAGTTCTGCCTATGGGCAAGCGGGAGTCAAAAGTTAAAATCATCCCAAAAAATATTATATTGAAGAATTAACTTAAATAGCCACCTACCCAAACTCTTAAACTTAAAATAGTCGCCGAATGTATAATATATTTATAATTTATATATAACATGTATATAATCTATGTATACTTGCTAGAAAAAGTAAACAGTAAATTCGACCGGCTATTTACGGAAAGATCCCTATTATACTTCTGCAAAATTTTGAGTAAACTGAACCATGTATAGGTTGGCCCAAAGAAAGAACATGCCTATTGGGTCAAATCACATAGTTATCGAGGCCCAACATGTAGCCCACGCAAAGCATTTTCGATGCTCGGAAATATTCATGATTCATATAAAAATAAAGAAGAATTAACTTAAATAGTCACTTACCAAAGCGCTTAAACTTACAACAGATATATAATATACGTATAATTCACGTATAATATATGTAATAGTTTTTACGTTCGTACGATACACGAATATCTTTAGTGGCGGATCAAGGTTAAGGAACGGGGACTTTATTCCTAAAGGTCCCCTATAGTTTCTTAAAAAGCATTTAAAATTCCAAAACATGTTTCACTTTTTCCTCTCTTTTTTTCCCCTCCTTTTTCAACCTCTCTTTTGACTTTTTGTTTTCCAGTTTTCAATATAAGTATATGGCTGATGGCTCATTATGTTTGTATGAAAATTTTTCACCATGTCGCGGATAGAATCTACATACAAAATGAAAATAACGTAAGTATTGTTTTTTAGGTTACTTTTATAACGATGGTGTTAACGCTAGTTTGTGCACAGTACGGCCATTTTTATTGGATAGCTCATATTTTTAAAGTATATATATATATATATATATATATATATATATATATATATATATATATAGTAACTCTGCCCCCTAAAATTAAGATTTGCTAAGATAACATTTTAATTTGATTTATAATAACCGATCCAGATCTATTTCTCATGCATCCCTACTTCTTTTATTGTGGTTTTTGACAAAGTCTTAAATTATCTGCGCGTATGATCGGAAGCAGACTTATGTATAATATTGAAGAGTCACTGGATCCGTAAACTTCAGCAAAAATCCTATATATGTATCTGTATAACTTAAAAATAATTATATAAATAGCTTGGTACCACTAAAAGCTTTTAGAGACACTGATTGAATAAAATAGTGATGTCACGTTAAAATTCTTGGTGCGACCTTACAGATGATCAAACTTGAATAGCTTGTATATGTAGTTGGATATGTACAAGCAACAACTTGTTTCTTTCTAACTAAATAAATTAAAAAAATAAAGACAACTCATTAACTTGAATTAATGCTTGATTTGGAAGAAATTTTTTAAACTAATTTGCACTTGAAGCCTTCATTGTAACACGTAACTCTCACTACTAAAAAAGGGCCAATTTCCGACCGAAAAAAGTAGTCGGACATTTCTGACAGAATCGGTCGAAAATGGCATAAAAATATATTTTTTCAATTTTTATTAATTTTTACGGCAGATATTCTGTCTACATCCATCGCAAATTTTGGCGAAAAATACTGCGAAGGTATTTGCGACCGATTCGGTTGGAAACATTAACAATAAAATAAAAAAATATTTGCGATCGATTCGATCACAAAAATTTATTAAAACGAGGCCTGACTTCGTTGGCATCATTTGCGATCGATTCAGTCGAAAACATTTAAATAAACAAAAAGTTGTGACTAATTCGGTCCCAAAAATTTATTAAAACGAGGTCTGACTTCGTTGACCTCACTTGCGACCAAATTAGTCGAAATTTTTTTACTTTTTAAAATTTCCGAACGATTCAGTCGGAAATAGTTTTTAAAACCCCCTACCCCTTTCTTTTTTCTTTATCTCTTTTCTTCCTTCTCTCTTTTCTTTATCTCCTCGCTGGAAACCTCCTCCCCCAGGCATCAAGGTGCTCCGGCGATGGCCCTCTTTCTCCGGCGACACCTCTCTCTCCCCTCTCGCGATCATTTTTTCCATCTCTCTCGATTTTTTCTTCTTTATTTCCATTTTTTTGCTAAGCCTCATAGAGAAAAACACATTGTTTGCTGAAATTGGTGTTTTTAATTTTCGTTTTTTCACAGTATCTTTATTATCAAAATTTGAAAAGCCACAAAGAATTAATAGTGGAACACGTTTGGGATGATTTACTAAGAAAGACGAGAGTAAATTAGTATGCACTTATTGATTTTTTTTGTGCAACTAATTGTTATTCTTATTATGCTTTTATTACACATTTCATATTAATTTGGTAGTTAAATCTAGGTTTCAGATTATTGTCGAAGAATTTGATTGAATCTAGGTTTGAGATTGTTGGTTGTTTTATTTGGCAGATGGTATAGTTAAAAATACAGCAGAATTCTGCTATTTGTTTTCAGATCTGGAGCGGATTTGCGACTGAATCAGTCGCAAAAAGTTTCCAGATTTGCAATCGATTCGGTCACAAATTATGAATTTTTGATTATTTAAAATTTATTTATTCTCAAATTTTACGACCGATTCGGTTGGAAATTTAAATTATGTATTTATTTTATTATTTAAATTTGCGACCGAATCGGTCGGAAATTTACCGACCAATTCAGTCGCAAATCTCTTACATTTGAGCGCGTCCTTATTTTTTAATTTGCAACCAAATCCATCGAAAATTTCCGACCAATTCGATCGCAAATTATTTGCAACCATGTATTTTTCGACCGACCTTTTTCGGTCGGTAATCCATCGAAAAAGCTCGATTTTCGACGGATTTGACGGTCGGAAATTTATCATTTTCTAGTAGTGGATCTGCCTAATTAATCAACGTCTTGGAATATAATCTTCGTGATATTCATATACAGTCAAACCTCTCTATAACAACCTTGTTTGTTTCAAAATTATTTTGCTACTTTAGTGAAGTATTGTTATAGAGGATATATATTATAATATAATATAATATTTGATTCCGAGAAAAACTCGACTTTTATAGTGAATGACTATTATATAAGGATGATATTATATAGAGGTATGATTGTAACGTGCATCCAAATATACATATTATAACGATTCGACCAGTCGTTTTATTTTTTAGAACCCCGTTCCCCTAAATAAGACTTTACGTATGTGCTTTTATTAATTTATGACTTGCGGGGATGGTTGGTTCGGGATTTGGAAGGGTTCGTATTGAAATCGGAACACTTGGTTCCATAAGGTTGGCTAAAAAGGCTAAGTTTGACTTCGGTCAACATTTTGAGTAAACGGCCTCGGAATTGGGATTTGACGGTTCCAATAGGTTCGTATGATGATTTCAGACTTGGGCGTATGTTCGGATCGGGTTTTGGATGATCCGAAAGCGTTTTAGCCTCTAATAGTGAAAGTTGGTTCTTGAAGAATCTTGAAGTTATTTAAATTTGGTTTGGAGCGGATTTTGGTGATATAGAGGTCCAAACGAAATTCCGAGACTGGGTATTCAGGCTATTCTTGGACAGGCTATTCAGGCTATTCTTGGAAGAGTTGCGATTCCAGTTTGAGCAGCTCCAGCAAGGTCAGATGTCCGTGACCGATTATGAGGCGAGGTTCTATAAGCTATCTCGCCATGCACTCATGATACTCCCTACTAAGGCGGAACGAGTGCGGAGGTTTGTTGCGGGGTTGCACTCAGGTATTCAGGCTAGTATGGCCCGAGAGGTAGAGATGGGGACTTCCTACCATCTAGTAGTGGAGATTGCTCGGAGGATCGAGGGCTATCGCCAGAGGGGTAGGGAGCAGATGCAGCAGGACAAGAGGGCCCGTTACTCCGGTGAGTCAGAGGTTCCCCAGCTGGGGGCAGAGGTCAGTTCAGGAGGGGTCAGCCTAGTAGGCCCCCATATCCAGCACCGCCACCTCCACGGGGTGCTCCAGCGCGACCCTATTTCAGCGCTATACCGGAGAGTTCTTACCGACCGCCAACTGTTCAGGGTCCTTCCAGTGGGTACTTCGGTCATCAGGGTTCTTCTAGTGCTTACTTTAATGCCATGCCAGAGAGTTCATATCGCCTATCAGTTATTCAGGGTTCTTCCGGTGGGTATTCAGGCCATCAGGGTCAGACTTCAGGGTAGAAGATCACCGCACCGAGAGGTTGTTTTGAGTGCGGGGATCTTACTCATGTGCGGAGATTTTGCCCCTGGCTTCGGGGCAAGGAGGTGCAGCAGGGCCAGCAGCCCATGATTATAGCTCCAGTAGCCGCACCAGCCGTCTGGCCGCCCATAGGCGGAGGGAAGGTGGGTAGAGGTCATCCTAAAGGTGGAGGTTAGGCAGGCGGAGGCCAACCGGGGGGTGCTCCAGCCAGATTTTATACTTTTCTGGCCAGACCATATGCAGTGGCCACAAATGTCGTGATCACGGGTATTATCTCTGTCTGCGGTAGGGATGCTTCAGTAGTATTTGATCCAGGATCTACCTATTCGTATGTGTCATCCCTGTTTGCTCATTTTTTGGATATTCCTCGTGAGTCCTTGGGTACTCCTGTTTATGTGTTCACTCCTGTGGGCGATTCTATTATTGTGGATCGGATCTATCGGTCTTGTGTGGTTACATTTTGTGGAAATGAGACTAGGGCGGATCTTCTCTTGCTTGATATGACCGATTTTGAGGTCATCCTGGGCATGGACTGGCTATCCCCATATCATGCCATCCTTGATTGCCATGCCAAGACTGATACTTTAGCGATGCTAGAGTTGCCGAGATTGGAGTGGAATGGTTCATCTGTCAGTACATCTAGTTGAGTTATATCTTTTATGAAGGCTCGACACATGGTCGAGAAGGGTTGCTTGGCTTATCTAGCCTATGTTCGGGATACTACTACAGAGTCTCCGACGATTGATTCAGTTCCAGTAGTTCGATAGTTGGCCGATGTGTTTCCTTCGAACCTTCCAGGCATGCCACCAGATCATGATATTGATTTTTGTATTGACTTGGCTCCAGGCACTCAGCCTATATCTATCCCATCGTACCGTATGGCTTCGAAAGAATTGAAGGAGTTGAAGGAACAACTTGAGGAGTTGTATGCAAAGGGGTTCGTCAGGCCGAGTGTATCACCTTGGGGTGCACCGGTATTATTTGTGAAGAAGAAAGATGGGACTATGCGGATGTGCATTGATTACCGCCAGTTGAACAAAGTCACTATTAAGAACAAGTACCCGTTGCCACATATTGATGATTTGTTTGACCAGTTGCAGGGTGCTAGGGTGTTTTCTAAGATTGACTTGAGATCGAGGTACCATCAGTTGAAGATTCGGGACTCAGATGTTCCGAAGACTGCTTTCCGTACTAGATATGGCCATTATGAGTTTCTAGTGATGTCCTTCGGCTTGACCAATGCCCCAGCGACGTTTATGGATTTGACGAATAAGGTGTTCAGGCCTTATATTGATTCCCTTTTTATTGTCTTCATTGATGACATCTTGATTTACTCACGTAGCATGGAGGAGCACGAGCAGCATTTGAGAGTAGTGCTTTAGATCTTGCGGGAACATAAGCTATATGCTAAGTTCTCCAAGTGTGAGTTTTGGTTAGTTTCCGTGGCATTCTTGGGGAATGTGGTATCAGGCGAGGGTATCAAGGTGGATCCCAAGAAGATTGAGGCAGTTCAAAGTTGGCCTTGTCCCACTTTGGCGACTGAGATCAGGAGTTTCTTGGGATTAGCTGGTTATTATCGCCGGTTTGTGAAGAGCTCTTCATCTATTGCAGCACCTTTGACTAGATTGACCCAGAAGGGTGCTCCGTTCCGTTGGTCCGAGGATTGTGAGGCGAGCTTTCAAAAGCTCAAGACAGCTTTGACTACAACACTGGTTCTAGTGTTGCCTTCCAGTTCGGGGATGTATACAGTTTGTTGTGATGCCTCACGCATTATTTTGGGTTGTGTACTGATGCAGGAGAGGCGAGTTATGGCATATGCTTCACGTCAGCTGAAGATTCATGAGAAGAATTACCCTGTGCATGACCTAGAGTTAGCTGCGATTGTTCATGTTCTTAAGATCTGGAGGCATTACCTTTATGGGGTGTCCTGTGAGGTTTACACTGATCATCGCAGCTTGCAGCATTTGTTCAAGCAAAAGGATCTTAATTTGAGGCAGCGCAGATGGCTTGAGTTACTGAAGTATTATGATAACACTATTCTTTATCATCCGGGCAAGGCGAATGTGGTCGCGGATGCCTTGAGCAGAAAGGAAGAGAGTATGGGTAGCTTAGCATTCATTTCAGCAGAGGAGAGACCACTAGCCTTGGACATTCAGTCCTTGGCTAACAGACTTGTGAGGTTGGATATTTCAGAGCCCAACCGAGTTCTTGCATGTGTTGTTGCCCAATCTTCACTATTGAAGCAGATCAAGGCTCGACAGTTTGATGATCCGCACTTGGTAGTTCTTAGAGAGACGGTACTACAGGGTAGTGCCAAGGAGGTTTCTATTGGCGAGGATGGTATTCTGCGACTCCAGGGTCGTCTATGTGTTCCTAATGTCGATGACATGAGGGAGAGGATTCTAGAGGAGGTGCACAGTTCTCGATATTCCATTCACCCAGGTGCTATAAAGATGTATCACGACCTGAAGCAGCATTTTTGGTGGAGGAGGATGAAGAAAGACATGGTTGAGTATGTAGCTAGATGCTTAAATTGCCAGCATGTTAATTATGAGCACCAGAGGCCAGGAGGCCTACTCCAGCAGATGACTATACCCGAGTGGAAGTGGGAGTGCATCACTATGGACTTCGTGGTTGGGTTGTTGCAGACTTTGCGGAGGTTTGATGCAGTTTGGGTCATTGTAGACAGATTGACCAAGTCGGCACACTTTATTCCTGTGATGACTACATATACCTCAAAGAGATTGGCCCAGATTTATATCCAGGAGATAGTTCGGTTGCATGATGTGCCCGTTTCCATCATTTCAGACAGAGGTCCTCAGTTTACATCACATTTCTGGAGAGCGGTACAGAGTGAGTTGGGGACCCGCGTAGAGCTCAGCACAGCATTTCATCCGCAGACTGACGGTCAGTCGGAGCGGACAGTTAAGATATTGGAGGACATGCTCAGAGCATGTGTGATTAAATTTGGAGGGCAGTGGGATCGATTCTTGCCTTTGGCCGAGTTTGCTTACAACAATAACTATCAGTCCAGCATCGAGATGGTTCCGTTCGAGGCCTTATATGGTCGGCGATGTTGTTCACCCATTCGGTGGTTTGAGCCAGAAGAGGCTAGGTTGTATGGGACTAATTTGGTGAAGGATGCCTTGAAAAAGGTAAAGTTGATTCAGAAGCGGCTGCGCATGGCTCAGTCCCGACAGAAGAGTTACGCGGAGCAGAAGGCGCATGATTAAGGCTGACAAGTGGGCCTAAACGGGCTAAGTGGGCCGCTCCTAAGTGGGTCGGTCCCAAATAAAATGGGCTTCGCGGTCTTTTCATAGAAACCGGCCCGGGACCGGGCCCATGAACTAATGGTCCCGGGCTAAGTGGGCCGGTCTCGAGGCTAAGTAGGCCCAAGTGGGCCTAAGTGGTCACAACAGATATTTTTTTAAAAATTGTTTTATAGCAGTTAGAGAAAAAAGATGGTAATAAAAAATATCTAACACAATTCCTTGTAAATTATAGGGTAAGCACATAACAGTAACCATTTTTGCCAATTCTTCTCGATCTTGTTTTGGATCATAATATAAAATACCACCGGTAACAGTGTTAATTTTTGGTTGAAATTGATTTGACCTGGTACTAGGGTCAGCCTGACTAGGAGTAGGTATACTTGTCCCCTCGACCAAGGCTTTCATACAAAGATATTTGGTTTTATCTTGAGGGTATATCAATATATGTCTAGCCAAAGTTCTCGTCCACCCCGACCTCCAAAATATTTAAAAGCTAATTCCTTGCCACAAGTTTTACACTTGACCTTATTTTGTGGAATTAGTTGAGTAAAAAAATGGCCAAACAATAGATGTTTCTGTCCGTTTGGTACGTTGACTAGAAAAAAGTAGGGGTAACAACAGGAGGGTCAGACGGGGCATCATTTGGATTATCATTAGTTGGGTTAACTTCAGAAGCAGGACTAGTGGGTGTATCATCATCCGATTGCGTTTCATCAAAATCTATTTTCTCCTCATTATTTTCATCAATAGTTGGATTAGAATAAAGAGCATTCATTAATCCATGGTCTAATTGTTCACCAGCTCCAACATTATGGCAAAATTGACTCTTAGTAAATTATAATAAACTATTATCACTATCAAGAATAGCAGGTGTAGGACGAGTACGGGATTTGGATCGGGGAGCCGAGGGAAGTGGAGGAGGAACAGATTGGCCACTAGATTCGCCACTCTTGGATTTTTCCTTATTTTTACCAAATTTGTTTTAAGGAAGACATCGTAATTAATCAAATAATAAAAAATAAATAAAACAAACAAAATTATAATATTAAAAATTAAGAGTTGGAACGAGTTTACCGAATTGACGAACAACTTGTTAAAAATTGATTATCGTTGGAGACTTGAAGACTTTAATTCACTAACTTCACTATTTTTTCACAAATTATAATAATAAAGTAAGCAATAGTAGCAATTATAGAAGAAAATTAGAGAGATTGATGATTTTGTAAGAAAAATAAAAGAATGAGGGGATATTTATAGTTAAAAAAGGAAAAAAGTATAATTATAAAAAGTTTGGGGTTAAATAAATAGCCAACGACTATTTTTTTAAGGCCAACGACCAGATTTTTGCAATCCCAAACAGTGAGATTTGTTTTTAAAATTATGACCGTTTGGGACCGTTTAGGCCCGCCAAGGACCGGTCCGGTCCCGGTCTCAAACGGTCTCGGTCTCGCGGGCTCAATGTGAAGGACCGACCCAGAAGACCAGACCACCTCTACGGTCACGGGCTTATCCGGTTAAGGACCGTTTAGGCCCAGAAGCCCACATGGGCCGCGGTCCCGGGCCGGTCTCGGGCCTAGATCGGCCCACTTGTCAGCCTTACGCGTGATTTATCATTTATGGCGGGCGAGAAGGTTCTCTTGAAAGTCTCGCCGATGAAGGGGATTATGAGATTCGGGAAGAAGGGCAAGTTGAGCCCAGGATTTATAGGCCCATTTGAGGTGTTGAGGCGAGTTGGGGAGGTTGTTTATGAGCTTGCTCTGCCACCCAGTCTATCGGTAGTTCATCTGGTCTTCCACGTGTCGATGCTCCGGAGGTATCATCCTGACTTGTCGCATGTGTTAGGCTTCAGCACCATCCAAGAGGATTTTCACGGTAAAGGTTCAGTGGAGGGGCCAACCAGTCGAGGAGGCGACTTGGGAGTTTGAGGAGGACATGCAGAGCAGATATCCACACTTATTCAACACTCTAGGTATGAATCAAAACCCGTTGGAGGACGAACATTTGTTTAAGAGGTGAAAAATGTAACAACCAACCGGTCATTTTACTTTCTAGAACCCTGTTCCCCTAAATAAGACTTCTCGTATATGTTTTTATTAATTTATGACTTGCGGGGATGGTTGATTCCGGATTTGAAAGGGTTCGGGTTGAAATCGGAACACTTGGTTCCTTAAGGTTGGCTAAAAAGGCCAAGTTTGACTTCGGTCAACATTTTGATTAAACGACCTCAGAATTGGGATTTGACGGCTCCAATAGGTTTGTATAATGATTTCAGACTTGGGCGTATATTCGGATCGGGTTTTGGATGACCCGAGAGTGTTTTGGCGCCTAATAGTGAAAGTTGGTTTTTGAAGAATTTTGAAGTACTTTAAATTTTGTTTGGAGCAGGTTTTGGTGATATCGAGATCCAAATAGAATTCTGAGACCGGGAATAGTTCCGTAATGTCATTTAAGACTTGCACGCAAAATTTGGTGTCATTTCGAGTAGTTTAAGTACGTTTCGGCGTATTGGAAGTAAATTGAAGAACTTGAAGTTCTTAAGTTCGATTCAATTGGTTTTGGGGGTGTGTTGCAAGTTTTCCTCACACTACTAATACTATCTGAAAGGAGCACCCTTTTAGGTCAATCTAGTCAAAGGTGCAACAACGGATGAAAAACCAACTACAAAATGACGATAATATCTAGGCAACCCAAGAAAACTCTGAATCTCGGTATCTGAAGACGGTCTGGGACAACTCTAAACTGCCTAAATCTTCTTCGAATCTACCTTGATTCCCTCACTAGACACCACATGACCCAAAATTGCCACATACTCAATCCAGAATTCGCACTTGGAGAGTTTTGCATATAATTTCTTTTCACTCAAGGTCTGTAGAACTTTCTTCAAATGCTGTTCATGATCCTCTCGGCTACGAGAATATACCATGATGTCCTCAATAAACAGGAGGACGATTCTTAGTTTTGATGTTGTTTCGGGTGTTCCGAGAGTTTTAGCGAGTCCGCTTTATGATTCCAAACTTGTTGGTACGTTCGGGCAGGGCCCCGGGGACCCTGAGTGTCAATCAGATGAGGCTCGGACCAAGATGAGAATTTGGAGCAACAGTTGAAGCATCGGGCCTATCATAATCGCATATGCGCTTGGCCAGCCGTAGGTGCGAGTTCACAGGTACAAGCCAAGCCTCGCAGAAGCGGCCAAGGAAGGGCAGCCCAGATTCCGCAGGTGCGGCCCATCCTTCGCAAAAGCGGAAACCCGTCCACAGAAGTGGCGCCAGCCGACCCAAGGGAGTTCTGCAGAAGCGGACTTTTGTCCGCAGAAGCGAGGGCGCAGTGCGGCCCTATGACTGCAGGTGCGGAAATCGCTTGAGGCAGTGAACTTCATTTAATACGGGACTTAGGCATTTTTCTCCCATTCTTCACATATTTGGGCGATTTTAGAGCTTCAAAAAGGGAGACTTCAACCTAGCTATTGAGGGTAAGTAATTCCTACCTTAAAGTGAGTTTAATACATAGTTTATGGGTAGATTTCAATATAAAAATTGGTAGAAATCATGGGCATTGATGAAAAACGTAGGTTTTAATAAATAAAAATGAGATTTTACCACTTAAATGATTATGAAACTTAGTGAAAATCATATATTATGTTCCTAAGTTTATGGGTAATAACTTTCTTCTAAATAATTCCGAAATTCGGGTATGTGGGCCCGGGGATAAATTTTAGGAATTTTGTAATTTGGGTTGGGTAATCACTCTAATAGTGGAGATATGAACTTTTGAGAATAGATTGATTGATTTATGTAATGTTTGACTAGTTTCGAGCCGTTTGGCATCAAATTTGGAGGTTTGAGCACATTCTTGAATTGGGAAGTAGGCTTTGAGACGAAGTATGTCTCTTTTCTAACCTTATAAGAGGGAATTAACCCCATAGGTAAATTATAACTAAAATATGCTCCTACGTGTGGGGGCAACGTACGTACGAGGTGACGAGAGTCTGTACGTAACTACTAATTATGCCATTGTCCGGGTAGTCTAGGACCTATACCATGCTATACTTGAAATGTTTGCACTCCTATTTGTTGATTTAATTGCTTAAGGCATATTTGAAGTTGATAAAAGAATTGAAAAAGGTTAAAGTTAGTTACTTAAAGTTGTGAATGGAACACTTGACTACAAATGAGAATTTTTGTGTTATTTGAAATGTTTTTTATTTGTGGAGCGGGCCGAACACCTCGGTAGCAGATAGATGCATCTATGGTTCGTGTCGTTCAATCTTCGGCAGTGCATAGTTTAAATATTATGTTGGATCGGGTCGTACGACCTCAGCATAATATGCGCATGAAAACCTTTGGAACTATTCATGATTTACATTGCTTAAAATGCCTTGAATTACAAGTTGTTAAATAATGAAACTAAGCTTGGGATTTAATACTTACGAAAGAAGAATTTACTATTTCCTGATATTGAGCTTTCAGTATTGTTCATGAAATCCATGCTTAGTATATATTTGATATATCATTGTTGGCTCATAGTAAGTATCAAAGTCGATCCCTCATCACTACTTCTTCGAGGTTAGACTGGATACTTACTGGGTACATGTTGTTTATATACTCATGCTACACTTTTGTACTTGATTATGCAGGATCTGAGGCAGGTACATCTGATTACCAGTCCGGTGCGCATATTTGATCTCTGCTACAAGACTACACGGTGAGCTGCCCTTCCGAGCCGTTCTGCAGTAGCCAGAATCTTTTTCTTTTCTGCAGTAGCCAAAATCTTTTTCTTTGTTTATTTGTTCTGTCTATCCTATTTCAGACAGTAGATTAGAATTCTTTTGTATATTCTATTAGTAGCCCATATACTTGTGACACCGGGTCTTGGCACACACTAGTAGACTTATAATTTTGGGTTGTATTTCTACGTTTATGATTTCATTTAGTTATTTTCATTTAGTTCACTTTAAATTCCGTTATTTGTTAAATTCTCTAAATTTTAAAGAAAGTTAGCTGTTTGACTTATTAAAAATGGGTATCACCAGATTGTTCACTGTCGGCTTGCCTAGCAACAGTGTTGGGCGCCATCACGACCTAAACCAGAATTGGGTCATGACACATATAAAACCAAATCAATCTTTTGTTAATTAAGTAATGAAACTCTATGACTAATATCTTGTATTTCGTCGTATTTTGTCTATAAAAATTTTAAATACATATTTAAAAGTCTATGTAGAACTAAATGATAACGTCATAAAACTCAGTATATACTTAAAGAAATATCTACAATCAAGTCAAGGAAGCATATCGGGACAAGCATATGCAGGGGCGAATCTAGAGGGTCGGTTATGGTATATATAATAGTAACTGGGTGTATATATATATATATATATATGTGTGCACGCGCGCATGTATTAAAAAATTCAAAAAATATTTAAATAATTGAATGTGAACCTAGTTACTATTGTAGTAGTAATTTGAGGTCGCTATACGAATCCATAAATTTTAAATCCTGGATCCGCAGCTAAGTATATGATTATGAATATTGTAATTTGGTGAAAAAGTTACATTGTTTATAAATCCAGATTAAGTTTTGCGTATGACATTGGATTAACTGAAAGAATATGTAATTGGTGAATGATTATCACATGTTGAATTACATTATTATTGAATATATATTGACAATGACTATAGTTGTTAATGAAACTCATGTTCATTGTATGGATACAAACATGTTTTTCAGATGGAGGTACACTAATACTACATATTTTAGGCTTATAGCATTAAATTTAACAACGATTGAGTAGTGTTTTCATACAAGTGGAGATATATCAACTATTGTTTTATGACACAATATATGTATGATGAGTTGAGGAAACGTTTTGAGGGGAAAATCTGATATATATATCTCATATCTGAGTAGATGCACATAGACACATAGTCAAAATTTGAAGCTTATATGATCGGGATTTTAGTCCTATTAAGTTATTGGATTCTAAATTAGTAATTTATACCTATTAAATGAATTTCTTGAAATAAAAACAAAGTTTGAACCAAAATTATTGGATTCGGCTTAACTCATGCAGTAGCTCCGCCCCTGTGCACATTGCTCACGGATCGCAACAATATTATTGATACGCATTACCTATGGAGAGTAGTATCTCAAGTGCATGTTGCCTACGAAGAGCATAGGTTGAGGAATTATATGAGTTCTGAATTCTAGGATAATAATATATTTGTACTTAACTAAATTTCAAATTTAATTTGGTACATCTTTTTATACAAATATAAAGTTTGAACTAAGCATTCAGCCAAACCCGTACCTAACTTTCTAGCTCCGCCCTAAATGGAGAGTAACGATATCAATTAAAACTAGATTCACACGACCTATACTAATCAACAAGGTTTTAAAAACGAAAAAAGAAAGAGAGTATAGAAGAAATCATGAACACCTCAAAACATAGCTATCATACAGAGTGCAGACACAATTCATGGCTGCTTACTCTCATGGGAATGTGCAGAATTTGATGGAGACATTGTTGCAGCCAAAAAAAAGAGGCCCGTGCACAAAGTATCTCATTTTTACGCAGGGTTTAGAGAAGGGGTCGCATCCCACGGGTGTAACGACCCGACCAGTCGTTTTAAATTTTACAGCTATGTTCCCCCATTTACTACTCAATTTATACTTTAAAGTTTTTATATGACTTGTTGGGGTAATTTGTTCGGGTCTGGTGAGATTTTGAAATGAATTGAGACACTTAGTCTCCAAGATGAAACTTAAGTTGAAAAGGTTGACCGAATGTTTACTTATGTGTAAACGACCCCGTAATAGAATTTTGATGATTTTAATCGCTCTGTATGGTGATTTTGGACTTAGGAGCGTGTCCGAAAATTATTTGAAAATTCATAGGTAAATTAGGCTTGAAATGGCGAAAGTAAGAAATTTAAGTTTGGAAGTTTGACCGGGAAGTTGACTTTTTCATATCAGGGTCGGAATCCAGTTCTGGAAATTTTTTTAGGTCCGTTATATCATTTATGACTTGTGTGCAAAATTTGAGGTCAATCAGAGTTGATTTGATAGGTTTCGGCATCGAATGTAGAAGTTGAAATTTCTTAGTTTCATTAGGCTTGAATTGACATGCGATTCGTAGTTGTAGTATTGTTTGATGTGATTTGAGGTCTCGACTAAGTCCATAATATGTATTGGGACTTGTTGGTATGTTCGGATGGGGTCTCGAGGGGCTCGGGTGAGTTTCGGGGTGGTTTCGGACCATTTCGAAGCCATTTTTAAATGTTGGTTTTTTTTTTGCTACAGCGGTGTGCATCGAAGAAATTTCTGCTGCACATAGCTAAATTTAGAAGCTTATATCCCATAATCTGTAAAGAAACTAGAGATGATCTAAAAATAAAGGTTGTAGTCCTTTGAGTCTAGTTTCCAGAAATATAAACCATTTATCATTTGGATATTTGTACATAAAGTTATGATCGATTAACTGAGGCCTGATACTGTAGTTGTTTTGCCTGGCAGTGTGCATCGCAGAAATTTCTGCTGCACAGGACTGACTTTGGAAGCTTATATCTCGTAATCTATAAGGAATTTGGCGATAATCCACAAATGAAAGTTGTAGCCCTTTGTATCTAGTTTTCATATATTTAAACTGTTTGGCAATAGGAGTTGGGTACAAAATATTATGGTTGATATACTACAGGCTGTCGGGGAAGAGTTTGGTGTTTTGAGCATAAACATGTAATGATCCAAATATCCATTTTTAGTTTTAGAGATCGAAATTCGATATTGAGACTTTCGAGAGTTTGATAATAAATTATAGGAATAATATGGAATGTTTGGTCTAATTTCATCAAGTCGCGATTGGGTTTTTAGCGCGAAACATGAGTTAATTGTTTAACGAGCGAAATTAGTATCACATTGAACAAATGAGCTCCGAATTGAGTTTCGATTAAACAACTAGGTTCGTATTATTATTTGTGACTCATAGGAATAAAAATCATCGAATTCTGAGTTCATATGATAGAGTTAGAGCCTTTTTAGCGAATAAATAAATTGTTGGTGCAAACAGGTTATGATGCGGACCTTTAGTGACAGGAAATGGACTTTTAGTGACGGAAAATAGACTTTTAGTGACCAGATTAGTGTTTTTATTGAGCAGTTTTATTTTTTAGCTCATTTCAACATTTTTGGGTGAAAGAACACGGGTTGAGGCAATTTTTGAGCTAGAATTCACGGAAAACTTGAGGTAAGTCCCTTGTGATTATTGTTAATCAATAGTATTGAATTATCATTGAGTATTTCGACTAGATTACATGTTTTTGAGGTGAAATTCGAGGATTTGGGATCTAGAGATTTGAAAATAAGATTTGAAATTTGGAGGTCGAATTGATGTTGGAATTTAGTAAATTTGGTATGGTTGGACTCGTGGTTGAATGGGCGTTCATATTTTGTAACTTTTGTCGAGTTTCGAGGTGGGCCCCACATGCGCTTTTTGAGTTAAATTTCGGATTTTGTTGGAAAATTAGCAATTTCACATGGAATTAATTCCAATAGTTTGTATTGATTGAATCGGATAAATTGTGACTAGATACGAGGCTTTCGGAGGCCAATTCGCGAGGCAAAGATATAGCGGAGTAAAGAATTATACGATTTTAGGTAAGTAACAGTTCTAAATTTTGTTCTGAGGGTGAAACCCCTGGATTATGTGTTATGTGATAGGTTTTGAGGTGACGCATATGCTAGGTGACGGACATGTGGGCGTGTACCGTGTTAATTGTGACTTGGTCAAATTCCATGTAACTGTGTAGTTGAATAATCTATTGTTATCTATACATTCTCCACGTAGTAGAGAAATTGAATCACAAATCATGTTTAGATTATGTGTTGGCATTGTAGGGACCCACAAAGGCCGTGTACATGTTGAATTATCTGCTAAATTGTTATTTTGTATGCAGTCACAGTTTACTTGTTTGTTTTATCTCAGTCTCTATTATTCCTTGTTGATACATTATATCATTTCTGTTGGGACTGATTTTCATAATTTCTTAGAGCCCGAGAGACTGGAGAGATTTATGATTGAGTGGGGCCGAAGGCCTGATTATGAGATATTGATACTATAGAACATGAGTGGTTCGTGCAGCACGTGAGTTGTCTGTGCGGATCCAGATATTATACTATAGTACGTGATTTGTATGTGCAGCACGTGAGTTGTCCGTGCGGATCCAGATATTATACTATAGCACGTGAGTTGTCCGTACGGATCCAGTTATTGATACTATAGCACGTGAGTTGTCCGTGCGGATTATAGCGCTTCGGATGAAGGAGCCTCTCCGGAGTCTGTACACACCCCTAGTGAGCGCAGGTACCTACTAAGTGTGAGTGCCGAGTGCTGAGCGAGTGGGAGGACTGAGTGACTGTTGCTCTGAGAGTATGTATTGCTTTCATTATTGTTGTACTACAGTTGTCATATATCATTGTTTTGGAAATTTCTGAGAGATATTATCTTCTATTTCAGTTGAACTTGACATGAAATTACTGTGTTGGCCTTAATTGTCGAACTTGAAAGCATGTCTACTTTCTTATATTGGGAATTACTGTAATTAGACTTAGCTGAGAACCTCGTCACTACATTCAGTTCTTTATTTAATATTGTTACTTGCTGAGTTGGTTGTACTAATACTATACCCTGCATCTCGTGTGCAGATCTAGGTGCTTCCGGATACGGCGACTTTTAGATCTTAGAGTGTTATCAGTTGGAGACTATCAATGTCACGACCCAAAATCTCAACCTGTCGTGATGGCGCCTATCTTGATACTAGGCAAGCTGACAATCTCGATAAACCACACTTTTTCTTAAGTTTGAAAATACAATAATTTAATACAATACAAAATCCCACAAATACTGACACGAACACTCCCCAAAATCTGATGTCACTGAGTACATGAGCATCTAATATGAATACAAGTCTGGAAAATACGGTCTATAATAGTCTGAGACCAAATACAGTAAACAAGGAGATAGAGAAGGAGAGACAAGGTCTGCGGAACACGGCAGCTACCTCAAAATCTCATGAAAATCAACTGCGCGAAATGATCACCACCCGCTATGTCCGGAAACACCTGGATCTGCACACAAAGTGCATGGTATAGTATGAGTACAACCAACTCAACAAGTAACACTAATAATTAAGGAAGTGAAGATAATGACGAGCTACATAGTTATAGTTCACTTTCAGTAATTCCAGCAATAGAATAGACATGCTTTCAAATCTGGCAGTTTAAGTCAAATCAATTTTATACAGTTCAATTTTATGTAATCCGGATGTAAAATCTTTCAGAGATTTCACAACAATGACATATAGCAACCAAGTGCAACAACAAATGCAAAGCAAGTACAGCCTCTCAGGAAATAGTCACTCAACTCATCACAACAACTCAACCACTCGGCTTCTCTTCGCGAACGTGAAGAGCAAATATTGCCATCCTCTCAGTTCCTCTTCGCGAACGCGAGGCTCCATTCGCGAACGCGATGAAGAAAACCAGATGGTGCATCAAAACAATTCCAGCAGAGTTCCAAGTCAAAAATCCAACCCGTTAACCATCCGAAGCTCACCCGAGGCCCTCGGGACCTCAACCAAATATACCAACAAGTCCTAAAACATCATACGAACTTAGTCGAATCCTCAAATCACCCCAAACAACGCTAAAACCATGAATTACACCCCAATTCAAGCCTATTGAACTTTAAAATTTCTAATTTCTACAAATGACTCCGGAACCTGTCAAATCATGTCCGATTGACCTCAAATTTTGCACACAAGTCATAAATGACATAACAGATGTATTCAAATTTTCAGAATCAAATTCCGACCCCGATATCAAAAAGTCAACCCCCAGGTTAAACTTCTCAAAAATTTAACTTTCGGCATTTCAAGCCTAATTCCACTACGGACCTCCAAATAATTTTCCGGACACGCTCCTAAGTCTAAATTCACCATACGGAGCTATTAAAATCATCAAAATTTAAATCCGAGGTCGTTTATATATAGGTCCATATTCGGTCCACTTTTCTAACTTAAAGTTTTAATTATGAGACTAAGTGTCTCATTTCACTCCGAATTCCTTTCGGACCCGAACACACTAACCCGGTAAGTCATAAAATAACTATAAAGCATAAATTGCACAGTAAATGGGGGAACGGGGATGGAATACTCAAAATGACCGGTCGGGTCGTTACATTCTCCCCCACTTAAACATACGTTCGTCCTCG
>AWOL01S0007050.1:127786-139037 GCA_000715115.1 Nicotiana otophora
ATATACCAACAAGTCCTAAAACATCATACGAACTTAGTCGAATCCTCAAATCACCCCAAACAACGCTAAAACCATGAATTACACCCCAATTCAAGCCTATTGAACTTTAAAATTTCTAATTTCTACAAATGACTCCGGAACCTGTCAAATCATGTCCGATTGACCTCAAATTTTGCACACAAGTCATAAATGACATAACAGATGTATTCAAATTTTCAGAATCAAATTCCGACCCCGATATCAAAAAGTCAACCCCCAGGTTAAACTTCTCAAAAATTTAACTTTCGGCATTTCAAGCCTAATTCCACTACGGACCTCCAAATAATTTTCCGGACACGCTCCTAAGTCTAAATTCACCATACGGAGCTATTAAAATCATCAAAATTTAAATCCGAGGTCGTTTATATATAGGTCCATATTCGGTCCACTTTTCTAACTTAAAGTTTTAATTATGAGACTAAGTGTCTCATTTCACTCCGAATTCCTTTCGGACCCGAACACACTAACCCGGTAAGTCATAAAATAACTATAAAGCATAAATTGCACAGTAAATGGGGGAACGGGGATGGAATACTCAAAATGACCGGTCGGGTCGTTACATTCTCCCCCACTTAAACATACGTTCGTCCTCGAACGTGCCAAGAGTGGTTCCAAGCCATCAAATCACTATTCCATCTTACCACGCGCGTACCCGGGGGTGATCCCACGTCATCCTATTCCACATAGGCCTGACAACATAATACAATTGTAAATCCTTAATTTAGCCTTAGCCTAACAACCTTGGAATTCAATTCCCAACCTTCAGAATTTCTTTTCAAGACACGAATCTTACATTTACATATTGTATGAGTCTGAACAAGTTGCATCGAACTATAACTATAATCACAGATATAATCACCCAGTATATTACACGACTCGCCCGCTCGTGTCACAATTCCTGATCACAGTAACTACTCCAAACCAACCAAGTATTAGCATTAAACCCCATATCGAACAAAAACGCATCCCAATACCTTCGTACACCATTGATAATTAAAGAAACACGCAGAAACTCGTAACCATTCATCAGATCCACCAGTTGTGGAGCTTCCTCTCCTTCGACAAGAACCATAGCAAATTTCTAAGCCGACTTTCAATATTATCCTTCCGAATATACTGTAATCAAACATGATAGTACCCATTCTAGGTCCGATGACCTTATATTATTAAACACAACTATCCCACAAACACGCCATATCAATATAACTCCAGCCACCACTATGCAATCTGTGTACCAAAATATGGGAGATGTCTCAAGGAAGAGGATAACCGTAGGCGCATGTACACAATTTCTCAATTACACTGCTCGTGTAATTGTTTTTAATTGTAGAGGAAGGAAAACAATGAAATCCGATAAATTATCAAAGTAATAAAATTTCCACACACGGCACGGACAACTCACGTGCCAATAATATGAACTGCTTGGCATGGTCACAGACCTCCAGTCCCAGCATATCATACAGGAGCAATTAAACAAGTACACATGTATATGATAATGAAATAAGAGTCTCATGCTCCTGGACTGGTATAAATAGCGCGCCATAGTGCAAGCATGTGTAAAGTCTGCTATCACACTTCAAATCGGTAATTTTACGCAAAATTAATAACTACCCCATTTATTCAGGGAATCATCTTCTTTGTAACCTCAAGTATAGCCCAGATAGTTCTCAACAAAGGTACGAATACGAGAAACATTATAACTTTACACTTAACCGTCAACTCTAGGCATATTATAGCCTAAGCATTCCTCCGAGTATGAATACTTGCTCTAATGCCTGCACATGGGCTCAAACCTCACATATATGCGCACTCATAGCGCATAGCTATCATAAATAATTAACGCAACTAGTGCCTCCACTTAGTTTAAATAAAATACTCACCTCAAACAGGTCGCAACCCTGAAACAATATGCTTCTGAGAACTCTCAGTCTCCAAATTCATCGAACACATGAATCACCATAACTGATCTCAACTCTAGCACTAGAATGACTAACATGTCTTCCATTGACGATATTCCCATGAGGAATACTTTCATAATTCTTTTGTGTCACATAGAAATAATTTGAATATCAGCAGTCTATCAACCAGGTGAGTACTGCAATACCGATGAACATCTGTAAGTCAAAACGAAATATCTAAAACTGACCATGTTGTCCAACATTCGTTACCTTCTCTTTAAGACTGAACTGTCATTTTGTACATGTAAATTCTAATCCCGCACAACACACCACATCTATTATGACATCATGTAACAAGCACAATAATCCCATTATCAACTCTGAGTCACCAGTAAATTACATACCTTATTAGTTAGAAACCTCTCTCTTGCTCCTTTCCAGGAGGAAATTACAATACACAACATGTTCCATACACCGGTAGAAAATATCCAGTTCAAACCATGGTAGAAACCATCATGAACACTTTGAAATCCATTTGCACATAACCAAACTATCAGAGCTGAATTCCTCCAACTTCACCAAGCCACACAAGTTTCCAAATCCGAGAGTATTGCCACAAAACACCCGTAAAGTCCCACATCATCATAAGAACCAAAATAACCGAGCATACCATTACCATACCGATCCAGTATGTTACCCATTTGTCCTATTTTCTCCGAGTTTCTTCTGAATCACCATCAAGTTGACATTTCTCCTTGTCAAAACACTATTATCCTTACCCAAAGATCACTACAAGACATTCTAACATAAAACCACATCGCCCTAAGGCTCATAAGCTACTGTATTCTTCTTAATCACCTTCATAAATACCCCAAACGTAGCACTCACTCTGAAAATACCTTATGCGAATTTAAAATTGTTCCTCTTTCCTTTCTTATACTGAAATGTAGAATCCATAATCAAACAGAATTACCGCACGTCCCGATACCATCCAATGTAAGTAACTGATTCTAGTGATATACAAATTCGAAAAATTTTCAATTTCCACATATATATTTTGAACCCATTGGAACCCTCTCGATAGTCATCAAATCTGCTCAAATCTAATTTACTCCGCCCCAAACGGGCCGAAAGACATGTGCTCCTTTAGCACAGTCAACACTCAAATAAGTAACCCTGCCTTAACACGACCAATCAAATTCATACTTCATGTGCACTACATCCTTCAAAATAACAACTTAATCGTTCTATAATTTTTATATTTCTATAAAGTGCCATATAACCCGTATTCAGGAATTTCCTTACTCGGGTCATCCTCAATCTCCATCTCTGCAAGTCAAAACTTATCCACAAGTATGTCTCCGATCAAAACTAAAATTTAACACATAACCATGAAATCACATTGTCAATAGCAGGCTCTCCCACTTAGCTATAAGCTGCAATTATATAGAATTAGAACCCTCAAGAATTTCTCCTTCTCAATTACCAAGATCTCGCACCATTAACCTGCCAGACTTCTCAAAGTCTTTTGTTAAGCTTTCCATGAACATTATGAATCACCAACCACAGTCACACACGCGACCTCTTACCAGGTAGCAACTAATATTTCTCGCAGAAGTTTCATTAACATCACGCCATCGTTAACTACTCACCGGAGATAACCTACCTGTGGAATTCCTTACCAACATCTTCCAACGACGCTGCACTGGGTGCAACAACCATGTAATCAATAAATTCTCCTGAACTCATGCTCGCCCGCCGTTTGTATAAGTTTGCACTTTCCGTACTGACATTAACTGAAAATTCAACAATGCCTTCTGAACTCAAGTAATATTCAATCTTTCTCCGTACAGTAACCATCACTCCAAATAAATTTCGTAGGCCAAATCACATTCTATCACGATTCCAAACCGTTCTACACTTTCTCAAGGCACGGGACTACCCTACCACAGAATCCATATGCTAATCTGCCACTTTTACTTTGGTTAAACTATCTCCTTTAAACAACTTCTCAACCTCTACTTCTCCTACTTGATGTCATGACCCGAAATTCCCACCTTCGGACCGTGATGCGCCTAACATTTCACTCACTAGACAAGCCAACGTTAGAATAATAATATTCATTTTAAAATAATTTTTAAATTTATTAATAACAAAGAAACAAATGCGGAAGTAAAGTCTGAAATGTAGTGAATAATCCATAAAAACAACGGTGTCTAAATACCATCCCAGAATTGGTGTCACAAGTGCACGAGCTTCTAGAATAATACAAATAAGGTCTTAATAAAATAAAGTTGTCTGGAAATAAACACACAGCTAAAGTAAAGTAGACGGGGTCTTCAGAACTGCGGACGCCGTGCAGTTATACCTCAAGTCTCCTCTGAGTAGCTGAAATCCGAGCAAGTCTATGGTATGCCGCTGGGACCAACGCCGAAATCTTTACAAGAAGTGCAGAGTGTAGTATCAGTACAACCGATCTCATGTACTGGTAAGTGCTGAGCCTAACCTCGACGAAGTAGTGACGAGGCTAAGGAGGGTCACTTACATTAACCTGTACACAATATTAATAACAACAACAAATAACAGAAGTACATCAGGTAACTCATGTATAATATTGAAGCCAACTCAGCAGTCATAATCCATTAATATTTCAACCAATTTCCGTTATAGCGTGCAAACCACTTCCACAATATATTCATTTTCAATCCTCTTATATAATTATTTTAATCAAGTATATATTGACTTTTAAATAAGTCTATTGTGGCGTGCAATTCGATCCCCCAATAAAAGCTTTTTTATAAGTCTGTTGCGGCTTGCAATCCGATCCCCCAATATGGACTTTTAATAAGTCTGTTATGCGTGCAATACTATCCCCAAATATGGACTTTTAATAAGTCTGTTGCGGCGTTCAATCCGATCCCCCAATATGAACTTTTAATAAGTCAGTTGTGGCATACAATCCGATCCCCCAATATGAACTTTTAATAAGTCTGTTGCGGCGTACAATCCGATCCCCCAATATGGACTTTTAATAAGTCTGTTGCGGCG
Source organism: Nicotiana otophora (assembly GCA_000715115.1). Taxonomy (NCBI): domain Eukaryota; kingdom Viridiplantae; phylum Streptophyta; class Magnoliopsida; order Solanales; family Solanaceae; genus Nicotiana; species Nicotiana otophora. The sequence continues at coordinate 132,772 of AWOL01S0007050.1, forward strand.
TGCAACCCGCTCCTCCAATATATTCATTTACAAATTCTTATAAAAGAAATTTTCCGAATAAATGCAATAATTAATATAAAATTATAAGACAACAAGCATACAATAATTATGATTTAATTATGAAACAAGCAATGATAATTAGCAAGTTATTATGGAAATCAGGGAGAAAATGGGTAGTTTAATATTTAATATGCTAAATGTCAAATAACAATTAAGACACGTAATTCAAATAGCTTGTAACAATTAATGCAGGAATTCGAGAATTAATAATTTACAAAGAATAGGAGATAAACAATTATTATAATAATTAATTCATGATTTAAAATGATTTATGATTTTTCAAGTAATTGTGGAAACAATTAATTTGACGACGTATAGACACTCGTCACCTCGCCTATACGTCGTTCACATGCATTTTACAGAACAAATAATTTAAGTGATCTATTCCCTCAAGTCAAGGTTAACCACGACACTTACCTCGCTTTCCAAATTCCAATAATTTATTCGACCACAACTTTTCCTTTTGAATTTTCCTCCAAAAGCGTCAAATCTATTCACAAACAGTTCGATATACTCAATACGAATCACAGGAATTAATTCCATATGAATTTATTAATTTTCCGAATAAAAATCCAAAAATTATTTCAATATTCGACAGTAGGACCCACGTCTCAAATCTCAAAAAAACTCACGAAATCCGAACACATATTCCGCTACGAGTTCAACCATATAAAAATTATCCAATTCCGATGTCAACTCGACCCTCAAATCTTTAATTAAAGTCTTTGAAGATTTCTATCATTTTCAACTCAATCTTTACCCATTTGAACTCAACACTCTTTCCATAAACCTTATTGATACGTAATAATACTCTTATACCCAAGAATCATACTCTTAATCACCCATCATTAACCAAACTCGAAATTGAAGATTAGGGGTTAGAACCTTACCTCTTTGATGAAGAACTTGAGGGATTTCTTGTTGGATTTCAAATCTTGAACAAGATATTTGATGAACAAAGCACTTGAGATTTTTCCTCTCTTTAAAACACTCTCACTTTTCTCTAAAATTATGAGGTAATTGCCCAAAAATAAGCCCCAAAGCATATTTATCAAAATGGGGTCGGGTTATAAAAATAGGTAAATGTATCCTTTGAACTCAGGTATGCGGTCGCACAATGGACCGCAAAATCGATGCCAAAAATTGGCCTGCGCTGGACAGGTCTGCGACCCATTTTGCGATCGTATAATGATTCTGCGGTCGCACATCTGACCGCAGAATCATATTTTTCCAGCCTTTGGTAATTTGATCATAACTTCTTGTAGGAGTGTCCAAATGACGAACGGTTTGAAGCGTTAGAAACTAGACTCAAAGATCTTTCATTTGATAGGTAATACACTATATAAACTTCGTATCATGAGAGTTATGTTCATTTGAAGTTAGGTCTTGTGGGAACTCACTTGAAACTTTAGTCTTATAAAATTTCTAACTTCTACATTCGATGTCGAAACCTATCGAATCAAGTCCGATTGGCCTAAAATTTTGCACACAAGTCATAAATGACATAACAGAGCTATGAAAAGTTTCGGAACTAGATTCCGACTCCGATATCAAAAAGTCAACCCCGTGGTCAAACTTGGAAGTCTTTAGCCTTTAAATTACTAGTTTCCGTTAAATGGTCATAACTTGTGCTAAGGACCTCCAAATTAAATTTCGGGCATACGCCCAAGTCCCAAATCATGATACGGACCTACCGGAACTGTCAAAACACTGATCTGGATCCATTTGCTCAAAATGTTGACCAAAGTCAACTCATTTGAGTTTTAAGGCTCTAGTTCACATTTTAATCAATTTTTCACATAAAAACTTTTCAAGAAATTTTATGGACTATGCACGCAAGTCGAGGAGTGACAAATATTGTTTTTTGATGTCTTAGAGCATAGAATTAATTATTATATTTAAAGATGACATTTTGGGTCATCACATTCTCCACCTCTAAAACAAACGTTCGTCCTCGAACGAAGTTAGAAAAAGTACTTGAGCTGGTGAATATGTGTGGATATTTACTCTGCATGTCCGACTCGGACTTCCAGGTAGATGCCTCTACCGACTGACCTCTCCAGTGCACTCAAAATGAAGGATAACTCTTAAACCTCATCTGTCGGACCTACCGGGCTAGAATAGCCATCGGCTCCTCCTCGTAAGTCAAATCTTTATCCAATTGGACTGAGCTGAAATACAACACATGGGACGGATCACCATGATATTTTTGGAGCATAGACACATGGAACACCGGATGAACCGCGGATAAATTAGGTGGTAATGCAAGCCTGTAGGCTACTTCACCCACCCTTTCAAGAATTTCAAAGGGTCCAATATACATAGGGCTCAACTTGCCCTTCTTTCCGAACCTCATTACACCTTTCATAGGTGAAACCCGGAGTAATATTCTTTCTCCAACCATGAATGCAATATCACAAACTTTATGGTCGGTATAGCTCTTTTGCCTAGACTGAGCTGTGTGAAGTCGATCTTGAATAACTTTGACCTTATCCAAGGCATCCTGTACCAAATCGGTTCCCAACAATCGAGCCTCTCCCTGTTCAAACCAGCCAACTGGCGAACGACATCGCCTTCCGTATAATGTCTTATATGGAGCCATCTGAATGCTCGACTGGTAGCTATTATTATAAGCAAACTCAGCAAGTGGTAATAATTGATACCAAGAACCTCCAAAATCCATAACACAAGCGCGAAGCATATCTTCCAATATATGAATGGTGTGCTCTGACTATCCGTTTGTCTGTGGATAAAATGTTGTACACAACTCAAACAGCATGCGTAACTCATACTGTACAACCCTCCAGAAGTGTGAGGTAAACTACGTACCTCGATCTGAAATAATAGACACGGACACACCGTGAAGGCGGACAATCTCACGAATGTAAATTTCAGCTAACCTTTCTGAAGAATAGGTAACTGCCAATGGAATGAAATGTGCTGACTTGGTCAACCTGTCCACAATGACCCAAACTGCATCAAATTTTTCTCTGAGTCCGCGGGAGTCCAACAACAAAATCCATAGTGATATGCTCCCATTTCCACTCAGGAATTTCTAACTTCTGAAGCAAACCATCAGGTCTCTGATGCTCGTACTTAACTTGTTGACAATTCAGACACCAAGCTACATATGCAACTATATCCTTTTTCATTCTCCTCCACCAATAATATTTCCGCAAATCTTGATACATTTTGGCGGTACCTGGATGAATAGAATACCTGGAACTGTGTGCCTCTTCAAGGATTAATTCACGAAGCCCGTCAACATTAGGCACACAAATATGACCCTGCATTCGCAGAACTCCATCTTCCCCCACAACAACCCGTTTGGCATCACCGTGCTGCACCGTGTCCTTAAGGACAAGTAAATGAGGATCATCATATTGTCGCTCTCGGATATGCTCATATAAAGAAGACCGAGCGACTGTGCCATTTAGAACCCGACTGGGTTCTGAAACATCTAACCTCACGAACTAATTAGCCAAAGTCTGAACATCTGCAGTTAACGGTCTCTCACCAACCGGAATATAAGCAAGGATGCCATTACTCACAGCCTTTCTACTCAAAGCATCGGTCACCATATTGGCCTTTTCGGGGTGATACAAAATGGTGATATCATAGTCTTTCAACAACTCCAACTATCTCCTCTACCTCAAATTAAGATCTTTTTGTTTGAACATATACTAAAGGCTACGATGATCAGTAAATACCTCACACGAGACACCGTAGAGGTAATGCCTCCAAATCTTCAGTACATGAACAATGGCCGCCAATTCTAAGTCATGAACCGGATAATTCTTCTCATGGACTTTTAACTGCCGTGATGCATAAGCAATTACTCTGCCATCTTGTATTAATACTGTACCAAGTCCAATACGAGATGCATCACAATACACCGTGTAAGATCCTGAACCTGTGGGTAATACCAACACTGGCGTTGTAGTCAGAGCGGTCTTGAGATTCTGAAAGCTCAACTCACACTCGTCTGACCATCTAAATAGGGCACCCTTCTAGGTCAATCTAGTCTTAATAGTTGTTAATAATCAATTACAGAAACGTCAATTAACTTCATGTTAACAAAAATCATTTCAAACCTTCACAATACTGATAACGAGATGCGAGGCATGAAGACCTCATAATTATTTACCCAAATTAACGAGTCACATTTAACGCTACCAGGACGGGCACCTACCTCGTAGGTTAAAACTCAATAATTACAACACGAATTTGGCAAGTATGCACAGAGAATTTCATACAAGAATTTTCAAATAAGCCTAACAGGCATGACTCCCTATTATTGCTATAGTACAAATTTAATTTCACAAGGGAGAACTTAAAGACAAGAATTTTCCTTACAAGGATCTCGTCCTTATATAACTTTCACTGTAGCTCGTAGCCCGGTTTAAACATATCAATTTATATTAAAATGCGAGGATCTCGTCCTCAGTTCTGAATCACAAGTAATATGCACATCGTGCCAAACGCAAATTTCCTTTTTTCTCCTTTTAAATAATTTCGGTTACACAAAATCACAACACATAATGAACCCCACACCGGTAGGGCATATAATTCATAGTTTGTAATTAATTATCCAGAAATTACATCAAAACCTACCGAAACGAGTACCATAAAGCCACCTTTAGCCTCGCTGCTCTTATTAGTGACCAACACGGAATGATAGGCATAGTTATCTCCATAGAATCGCCCAACATGAGTAAACAAATAAGTAGATTATAGAATTACGAAGCTCACTCATAAGTGGAGCACAATAGGATGACTCTTACTCATAACCAAATAAAGTTAAGGAAATTATTCCTTTATATTAAATCGAGATCGTACCTGTAATGACACCATCTGATGTAGTAACCTCCGCCATGCCATAAAATAATTATATCAACGGCTGGGCCTCCACCTCTAGGACGCCTTCTACCCGTCTGTCCTCCACCCCTAACTGGTCGTGTGGGTGGTGTAGTAACTGCAATGGGCACATAGCCTGAGTGCTTTGATGAAATATGTCTCTCCCAAGTCTGGGACAATTTTCTCATGATGTGTATTCATAATAACCCCTTTGCGGGTTTAGCTTCTCATACTGAGTATATGCCAAATAACTCGAATAACCATTGTAGGAAACTCATGTCAGTGTTGCATTAAAAAAACTTACTGGAGCACCCTGATTAATCCGATGTGCGAATTGGGCTGGCCGACTACTGGAGCCCCCGCCATAATGACTTATACTCGCAGAGTAGAATCCATTGAATCCCCCAAAATCTCGAGACGTCTTGGACTCCTTAGTTTCCTTTTTCCTCACCCCGAATACGTTCTAATATCTTGGCAATTTCTACCACTAGTGGAAATGAAGTATCAACCTGTAGCTCCCAAGTCGTATAAGATTTTACAATTATAATTGAGTCATTTAATGAGTCTATGGACTCGCTCTTTGGCTGTAGGAAGCAAAGTAGGAATATGACGGCTAACTTATTGAACTTGATGGCATATTATGACACCTTCATGGTGACCTGGCGCAACTATTCAAACCCTATGTGCCATGCATTACGGAGAGTCCGGGAAACAAACTCTTTCAAAAGCATTTCTGTGAATTGAGCCAAGTGGGCGGTGTTGTATTGGCTGGTGTGCCCTCTTCATAGGCTTTCCACGGACACTATTGGAGAATTATCTATCCCAAGGCCAATTTCTTCTTTTGTTATGCCCACTCAACATTGATGAGCTGACCCATTTCTTAATATACTCTTCGATTCTTATTTGGGGTAACCCTTACCCCTATTTATACACAACGATCACAAAAGTAGAGCTCCATACAGGCAAATCTTGGCACGAACCACATAGTCCAGAATCTCGTCAACCACTGTACTTCCTCCGAAGCACCCCAAAATTCGCAACCGTGACGTCCATACTGAGTAGGCCTTCTGTAAATTTAATGTTGTTTCTCTAACTCCTTTGGTACTGAAGTATAGGATTATTAAGGAGGCGGACATACCGCGAGTCCCAAACTTATCCTATATAAAATCTCAGGCCTTAACACACATGTAAATTTTGGGGGAACCTTTCAGTACCACATATATACATTTCAGGCCAAAACTGATATAACACATGACTCGCAATCCATTCATTGATAGTGGACTCCCTCACTCGGCGTGAAGTCATAGTTCACCACGTCCGATGGTCCACAATATTAATCTTTACAGCTC
>AWOL01S0007050.1:140316-156399 GCA_000715115.1 Nicotiana otophora
TCCGCATCTTCAGTCAGAATCATACGTTGAGGCAATGTTTGAGCATCTTTGGCTCCCTCGTAGTTCATCTGCGGCATCATGAACTGTCGACGCACAACTGATACTGAGTGCGCAATGTCGTACACGAGTGGATACAAAGGAATACATGATATAGATTTCAAGCAAAATCAATGTTGCACGATAAGGAATGAAAGAAGTGATATTGTTCCTAAACTTCATAGCCTCTGAGAGATAAGTACAGACGTCTCCGTACCGATCCTTCAGACTCTACTATGTTTGCTCGTGACTCGTGAGACCTATGTAACCTAGTGCTCTGACACCACCTTGTCATGACCCAAAATTCCCACCTTCGGACCATGATGGCGCCTAACATTTCACTTGCTAGACAAGCCAACGTTAGAATAATAATATTCATTTTAAAACAATTTTTAAATTTATTAATACAAAGAAACAAATGCAGAAGTAAAGTCTGAAATGTAGTGAATAATCCATAAAAACAACGGTGTGTAAATATCATCCCAGAATTGGTGTCACAAGTGAACGAGCTTCTAGAATAACACAAATAATGTCTGAATAAAATAGAGTTGTCTAAAAATAAACACACAACTAAAGTAAAGTAGACGGGGTCTTCAGAACTACGGACGACGTGCAGTTATACCTCAAGTCTCCTCTGAGTAGCTGAAATCCGAGCAAGTCTATGGTACGCCGCTGGGACCAACTCCGAAATCTTTACAAGAAGTGCAGAGTGTAGTATCAGTACAACCGACCTCATGTACTGGTAAGTGTTGAGCCTAACCTCGACGAAGTAGTGAGGAGGGTCACTTACATTAACCTGTATGTAATATTAATAACAACAACAAATAACAGAAGTACATCAGGTAATTCATTTATAATAATTGAAGCCAACTGAGCAGTCATAATCCATTAATATTTCAACCAATTTCCGTTATAGCGTGCAAACCGCTTCCACAATATATTCATTTTCAATCCTCTCATATAATTATTTTAATCAAGTATATATTGACTTTTAAATAAGTCTATTGTGGCGTGCAATCCAATCCCCCAATATGAACTTTTTTATAAGCCTGTTGCGGCGTGCAATCTGATCCCCCAATATGGACTTTTAATAAGTCTGTTGCGTCGTGCAATCCGATCCCCCAATATGGACTTTTAATAAGTCTGTTGCGGCGTGCAATCCGATCCCCCAATATGGACTTTTAATAAGTCTGTTGCGGCGTGCAATCCGATCCCCCAATATAGACTTTTAATAAATCTGTTGCGGTGTGCAATCCGATCCCCCAATATGGACTTTTAAAAAGTCTGTTGCGGCGTGCAACCGCTTCTCCAATATATTCATTTACAAATTCTTATAGAAAAGAATTTCCAAATAAATGAAATAATTAATATAAAATTATAAGATAACAAGCATACAATAATTATGATTTAATTATGAAACAAGCAATGACAATTAGCAAGTTATTATGGAAATCAGGGAGAAAATGGGTAGTTTAATATTTAATATGTTAAATGTCAAATAACAATTAAGACACGTAATTCAAATAGCTTGTAACAATTAATGCAGGAATTCGAGAATTAATAATTTACAAAGAATAGGAGATAAACAATTATTATAATAATTAATTCATGATTTAAAACGATTTATGATTTTTCAAGTAATTGTGGAAACAATTAATTTGACGACGTATAGACACTCGCCACCTCGCCTATACGTCGTTCACATGCATTTTACAGAACAAATAATTTAAGGGATCTATTCCCTCAAGTCAAGGTTAACCACGACACTTACCTCGCTTTCCAAATTCCAAAAATTTATTCGACCACAACTTTTCCTTTTGAATTTTCCTCCAAAAGCATCAAATATATTCACAAACAGTTCGATATACTCAATACGAATCACAGGAATTAATTCCATATGAATTTATTAATTTTTCGGATAAAAATCCGAAATTCATTTAAATATTCGACAGTAGGACCCATGTCTCAAATCCCGAAAAAACTCACGAAATCCGAACACCCGTTCCACTACGAGTTCAACCATAAAAAAATTATCCAATTCCGATGTCAACTCGACCCTCAAATCTTCAATTAAAGTCTTTGAAGATTTCTATCATTTTCAACTCAATCTTTACCCATTTGAACTCAACACTCTTTCCATAAACCTTATTGATACGTAATAATACTCTTATACCCAAGAATCATACTCTTAATCACCCATCATTAACCAAACTCAAAATTGAAGATTAGGGGTTAGAACCTTACCTCTTTGATGAAGCACTTGAGGGATTTCTTGTTGGATTTCAAAGCTTGAACACGATTTTTGATGAATAAAGCACTTGAGCTTCTTCCTCTCTCTAAAACAGTCTCACTTCTCTCTAAAATCATCAGGCAGTTGCCCAAAAATAAGCCCCAAAGCATATTTATCAAAATGGGGCCGGGTTATGAAAATAGGTAAATGGATCCTCCGAACTCAGGTATGCGGTCGCACAATGGACCGCAAAATCGATGTCGAAAATTGGGCTGGGCTGGATAGGTCTGCGACCCATTTTGTGGTCGCACAATGTGTTTTGCAATCGCATAATGATTCTGCGATCGCACATCTGACCGCAGAATCACATATTTCCAGCCTTTGGTAATTTGGTCATAACGCCTTGTAGGAGTGTCCAAATGACGAACGGTTTAAAGCGTTAGAAACTAGACTCAATGATATTTCATTTTATAGATAATACACAATATAACACTTCTTATCATGAGAGTTATACTCATTTGAAGTTAGGTCTTGTGCGAACTCACTTGAAACTTTAGTCTTATGAAATTTTCAACTTCTACATTCGATGCCAAAACCTATCGAATCAAGTCCGATTGACCTCAAATTTTGCACACAAGTCATAAATGACATAACGGAGCTATAAAAATTTTTAGAACTGGATTCTGACTCCGATATCAAAAAGTCAATCCCATGGTCAAACTTGGAAATCTTTAGCCTTTAAATTACTAGTTTCCGTTAAATGGTCATTACTTGAGCTAGGGACCTCTAAATTAAATTTCGGGCATACGCCCAAGTCCCAAATCACGATACGGACCTCTCGGAACTGTCAAAATACTGATTCGGGTCTGTTTTCTCAAAATGTTGACCAAAGTCAACTCAGATGAGTTTTAAGGCTCTAGTTCACATTTTAATCCATTTTTCACATAAAAACATTTCGGAAAATTTTACGGACTGCGCACGCAAAATGAAGAGTGACAAATAGTGCTTTTCGAGGTCTTAGAACAAATAATTAATTATTATATTTAAAGATGACATTTTGGGTCATCACACTTGACCTGCTAATACATCAACCACCGCGAAACACTTTCCGTCATGTCTTCCCTCACACTTTGCTGCCCAACTGTTGTATCAAAATGCATCTCTATCACACCTGAACCAATAAAATGTTACCTACTCTAAGCATCTTCGAAGATCATCTTTCTCGAGGCATCAACATTAGAAATATCTATTCGCAACCACAATTACTACACAATCACTTACTTGTTTTGAGCCCAAACTCATTGACAAGACATGAGAATTTAATTTGTCCCACAATTTAACAACGTAAAAGTTCCTTCAATACACTTACAACTCGAGACCATACGTCAAATCAAGACAGATATCAAGTACCCAATAGCAAACTCTTGAGTCACAAGTAAACTTTATTTGTATCATTCAACCCATCTGAACACATCTCGCATTCACATCATACTTATCATATAGTCATTCAACCGCTCATCGAGCCATAAATTTCACTCATAGGGACATTATCGAACATATGAGTCCAAATGTACAAGTTCGCATAACTACAACTACCAAGCCTAAGTTGCGGTCTAACCCTAGCCTCAAGTCCTCCACACTGGCCCATTACCGAAACACAAAATACACTTCTTGAACCTCGTTCATAGAATCCCAAGGTGGTGATGCACAACTGATACCGAGCGCTCATATGCGCATACGAAATACGTGGAATAATTTCAAAGAGTTATGTTTCAAGATGAATAAATTTCGCATGATAGAATACAATAAGGGAAATTTTCCTAAGGGTCCTACAGACTCTCAAAGATAAGTACAGACATCTCCATACCGATCCCTAAGACGCTACTAAACCTGCTCATGACTCGTGAGACCTATGTAACCTAGAGCTCTGATACCAACTTGTCACAACCCAAAATCCCAACCTATCGTGATGGCGCCTATCTCGATACTAGGCAAGCCGACAATCTCAATAAACCACACTTTCTCTTAAGTTTGAAAATACAATAATTTAATACAATACAAAATCCCATAAATACTGATATGAACACCCCCAAAACCTGGTGTCACTGAGTACATGAGCATCTGATATGAATACAAGTCTGGAAAATACGGTCTATAATAGTCTGAGACCAAATACAGTAAACAGGGAGATAGAGAAGGAGAGACAAGGTCTACGGAATACGGCAGCTACATCAAAATCTCCTGAAAATCAATTGCGTGAAATGATCAACACCCGCTATGTCTGGAAACACCTGGATTTGCACACGAAGTGCAGGGTATAGTATGAGTACAACCAACTCAGCAAGTAATAATAATAACTAAGAAAATGAAGATAATGACGAGCTACACAGTTATAGTTCACTTTCAGTAATTCCAGCAAAAGAATAGACATGCTTTTAAATCCGGCAGTTTAAGTCAAATCAATTTTATACAGTTTAATTTCATATAATCCGGATATAAAATCTTTCAGAGATTTCACAACAATGATAGATAGCAACCAAGTATAACAACAAATGCAAAGCAAGTACAGCCTCTCAGGCAATAGTCACTCAACTCATCACAACAACTCAACCGCTCGGCTCTCAGCCCTCAGCACTCACACTCAATGGGTACCCGTGCTAACTAGGGGTGTACAGACTCTGGAGGGGCTCCTACAGCCCAAGCGCCATAATCTGCACGGACAACTCACGTGTTATAATGTCCTGCACAAACAACTCACGTGCCATAATATCCTTACCTCACCGACAGGCCCTCGGCCTTACTTAGTCCTCAACCTCTCTAGTCTCTCGGGCTCTCAGAAATCACAAAGATCAGCCCAAACAAAGATAACATAATGCATCAACAAATATCAAGAAATACTGAGGTATGATACGCAAATAAAATCATGACTGAGCACAAGATAGCAATTAGCAAATAATTCAACAAGTACGTGACCTCTGTGGGTCCCAACAGTACTATCACATAGCCTAAGCATGATTTCTAACCTGATTTACAGTCAAATTTCTTCAACACATAGAGAGCATATAGTTAATAACAAGTTATTCAACTTTACAGTTTCACGGGACGGACCAAGTTACAATCCCCTCGGTGCACGCCCATCGCCTAGCATGTGTGTCACCTCCAAAATAATTACATGACACATAAATCCGGGGTTTCATAACCTCAGGACCAGATTTATAATTGTTACTTACCTCAGAGCGTGAAATTCTTTACTCTGCTATGCCTTTGCCTCGTAAATCGGCCTCTGAATGCCTCGAATCTAGTCACAAATAATTCGTTTCAGTCAAAAAAATTTATTAGAATTAATTCCATATGAAAAATATAATTTTTTATAAAAATTTGAATTATAGCTCAAAAATCGCCTGTGGGGCCCATGTCTCGGAACCCAACAAAAGTTATAAAATCCAAAAGTCCATTCAACCACGAGTCTATCCATACCAATTTTACCAAAATCCGACCTCAACTCGATCGCCTCTCCTCAAGCTCCAATTTGTCAAAAATGGCGAATGGGATGAAGTCCCTGTTTTATAATTATGCCCAGACAACATCGGTTCTGCCTTAATCTTGGCCTTCGATCGAGGTCCTCAATCCCGGGCCTCGATCCTGGGCCTCGATTGTAACCCTCGATCTTGGCCCTCAATCATGGCCCTCGACCCTAGCCTTCGATCATATCTTCGACCCTGCATTCGATCGTGGCCCTCGGCCCTAGCATTCAATCACGTCTTCAACCCTGCCTTCGATTGTGGCCCTCGACCTTGGGCTCGATCGTGGCTTCGATCCTGATCCTCGACCCTACCTTCGATCGTGGCCCTCGACCTTGGGCTTGATCGTGGCTTGATTCTGGGCTCGATTTTTGGGGTCGATTCTGGGCTCGGTTTCTGGGCTCGATTCTGGCAGAAGAAATTTCCAGCAAAAGAAAATTGCAGCAGCTGTTGTAGTTCAATTTTTGATCTGTTAACCATCCGAAACTCACCTGAGGCCCTCGGGACCTCAAAATACCAACAAGTCCTAAAACATCATACGAACTTAGTCAAATCCTCAAATCACCTCAAACAACACTAAAACCATGAATTATACCCCAATTCAAGCCTATTGAACTTTGAAATTTCTAATTTCTACAAATGGCTCCGGAACCTGTCAAATTACATCCGATTGATCTCAACTTTTGTACACAAGTCATAAATGACATAACGGAGGTATTCAAATTTTCAAAATCAGATTCCGACCCCGATATCAAAAAGTCAACCCCCCGGTCAAACTTCCTAAAAATTCAACTTTCAGCATTTCAAGCCTAATTCCACTACGGACCTCCAAATAATTTTTCAGATACGCTCCTAAGTCCAAAATCACCAAACGGAGCTATTGGAATCATCAAAATTCAAATTCGAGGTCGTTTACACATAGGTCCATATCCGGTCCACTTTTCTAACTTAAATGTTTAATTATAAGACTAATTGTCTTATTTCACTCCGAATTCCTTCCGGATCCGAACCCACTAACTCGGTAAGTCATAAAACAATTATAAAGCATAAATTATACAGTAAATAGGGGAATGGGGTTGGAATACTCAAATCAATCGGCCGGGTCGTTACAATCAAGGTAGCTGTTTGGCATTCGCAAACCTTGACTCTCTTCCTTTTAATTATTGTACTATTCTATATTTTCAGATAGTATTTTTATCAGTCAGACTTTGTTATCATTTAGATACTCATGTACTCAGTGACACCGGATTTTGGAAATGTATTTTATGCCAGAAGTTTGTGAGATTTTTTATGGAATTCAAATATTATCATCTCAAACTTAAAAAAAATTATCGTTTATTGAGGTTGTCGGCTTGCCTAGTATTGAGATATGTGCCATCACGATATGTTAAGATTTTGGGTCATGACAACGCGGGTGTGATATAGATAATCTGCCCTAATGCAATCATCAATGACTAATTCTACTGTTCGAACTCACCTATAAATCACGTAAAGACAATCTAACCGTTGCTAAAAGTCTCCCTTTCAAAGCAAAAGCATTAAAAATGAGTGAATTAGGAAAGACAAGGACTATATATATATATATATATATATATATGGAGGCATTGTTGCACCCAAAAAGAAAAAAGACATCCAGGTGTATAAAGCACCTCGTTTTTATGCATGGTTCGAAAAAGGGGCCGCATACAAAAAAGTGTAATATGGATAATCTACTCTGATACAAGTACTCCTTCAGGTCCACAATAAGTTCTTTGGCGCATCCATTAAGGAAATACGAACTCATAGAGAAAAAAAGATGTATTCACTAAATTAACCTCAATTAATTGTTACCTTGACACATTGGAATATGTAAATAAGGGCAAATTTTGAAAAAATAAAATTAATTCCTTCTTGATTATGTAAATGGACACTTATTTTGAATCAAAATAAAAAAGGTAAAATGGTCGCTTATTATGAACCGGGGAAGTATTAGTGACTGATTTCACGGCTCGAATTCGCGGTCACGCATAGATCATACAAATATAACTTGGCCTTTGCTAAAAGGTTGTCTTTCTTAGCCAAAAGCATTGAAAATTAGTGAATTAGGAAAGAAAGGGATAAAAAGCCCCTCCCTATGCTCGGTGCAAGTACAAGTTTAATCAAATATTTTTCATATTTTGTCTCACTTAACTCTTCCCAAAATGTGGATGTTTTGTGTCTATCAGAGATATTTGCTTAGTATAATAACTAACTATAATAACTCCCTCCAATTGTGAGTTGGACTCGTATTGTGTCTCTAAATTAAAAAAGTAACAAAGAAATATTTTTAAATTGTGTTTTCGCTATTCTCTTTTTTGGTCGATATACATGGATTATACATTTATTATACACAATTACACATATATTGTATATAACTTATATGTATATTATATATCTGCATGTTATTTTTAATTTAAATGATTAAATAAGCAGTTATGTAGATTAATTCTTCTTTATCTTTACGGCTTTGACTAAAAAGAAAAGACGCGGTATAGGCGTTATGGGTTTATAGATCTTTATGGGCTTATAGATCTTATAGCCCTTAAAGTGGATGGCCTTGAATTTTTGTCTTTGCATGTCCTAGGGACAGAACTTCAAGTTTAACAAATATTGGCCCATGGACAATACTTTTAACCTTGAAATTCTCCCCGTAGGGCAAGCGGGCGTCAAAAGTTATAACCATCCCAAAAAATATTATATTGAAGAATTAACTTAAATAGTTGCCTACCCAAATGCTTAAAATTAAAATAGCCGCCGAATATCCAATATATGTATAATTCATGAATAATATGTGTTAATCTATGTATAATCTTTGTATACTTGTTTAAAAAAGTAAACAGTAAATTCAACTGGCTATTTATGTAAAGATCCGATTTTTACACAAATAGTCAGTCATATTCATTTTTTACTTTTACTATCCATATGTATAGTTTATACATTGATTTTATATATATATATATATATATATATATATATTATACTTTCACTGGCTATTTTTTAATTTAAACGGTTGAATGGACGGCTATTTAGATTAATTCTTCAACAGGTATAGGTTGGCCCAAAGAAAGAACATGCATATTGGGTTAAATCACATAGCTGTCTAGCCCAACACATAGCCCACGCAAAGCATTTTTGCTGCTTGTAAACATTCATGAATCATATAAAATAAAATTTAGTCAAATCAGCTTTGTTTTCAATGCCTGGGATGAAATATAGTGTTGATATTTTAAATAACTTTGATTTTCGCAACTGTTACACTTTAAATAGTAGAAAGATATAATTCAATAATTAATAACAATTACAATTAACATTTTTTTTAAAATTCGGAATAACGGAGGCTCGAATGGACAAAGGGAAGGAGAAGGAAAATAACTGACGAAAATCGAACTTGTATACGGTCAAAATAGATTTCGGCTTTCCGAGCTTGTATACGGTCAAAATAGATTTCGGTCTTCCTACGTTCGATCGAGTTCGAATGGTAAGCAACCGGAGTGAAATTTTGGGTTGAGTTTCGAAGGCAGTACAAACGAGCCTTGAGTCCGAAGGCTGATCGAGGAGTCGGTTCGATATTTTTCGAGTCCGTGACCGAATCGGTCCGCAAGGCATTGCTTCGAGGTCAGAAATGCGCTACGCCCATCCCGGAGGTCGGACTCAAGCCAAAACCGAGGGTTCGACCTAATAACGAGTCTGAGCTAGTGTCGAGCTCACAGACAAGAGTCGTTACAACCGCATTAAGAGAGGGAATCTTGGCAGCAATCGAGGAAGAGACAAATCATCATGGGTCCTCCACTATATGCTTTATTTTATTATAAATGAAGTAGGATCCCTTTATTATAAAAAGAGGGTGTCCTTGTAAGCAAGGGACAGAGAAAAAAATATATTGTAATAAAAGATCACTTTTCATATTGAAAGAGATCTCCTCATGCTTATTTTGTTTCACCTTATTCATTCCGTTGCTCACTATTCTCATTCTCATAGCCAAGAACACAAATATTTCTATTTCCCTTTACGATTTGTATCAAACTGTATCACATATCCTTAGAACCATACACAAATTTAATGTTATCCGATTTTTCGGATAAACAGAACTGTACATCTTAGTGATGAGCTTTAAATTACAATTGACTAAATTTTAAATTACAATTGACTAAATCAAGTAACAATTTACCATTTCTTTTGCCATGTTAGATTAGCTTCAAAATAACAAAATATTTTTAAATTATAATTGACTTCCACTAAATGTTTAACTTATTCACTAAATTCTGCAAAAGAAAGAACATGATGAAGTGTATAAACTGCTTCTCATGGACTATACCCGAGTAATTATTTCATGTATTAAAAATATCTTAGTCGCTAATTTTAACTAATTATTGCCTTCACAACTTTCTTGATATCTAATAGTTGACATTACTGCAATTGAGAAAGTTTTTAGTACTGAATCATCTACTCTATAGAATTACAAATAAAACAGGCATCTGCTTTACTCATAAATTAAAACTAAAAAGAGAAAATAAATGTTCATTCAATCATAATAGTTATTTCCTAGTTTCAAATTAGATGAGGTACTTTCATTTTTAGTCTATTCCAAAATAAATGACATATTTTTAAATTTGAAAGAAATCTCCTCATGCTTATTTTATTTCACCTTATTCATTCTTTTGCTCACTATTCCCATTCTCATAGCCAAGAACACAAATATTTCTATTTTCCCTATACGATTTGTATCAAATTGTATCACATATCCTTAGAACCATACACAAATTTAACGTTATCCGATTTTTCGGGTAAACAGTTTAGCGTCCACCGTGGGACTAAGGATAACAGTGATTGTTTGATATAAATCTGCAGTACACACCAGTCTACAACCTCGACTCAGCAATGGCTTTACCTATCGAACACGAAGTCGTCCTTTAAGATGAGACCAACAACTTGGTACCCGGGGCCGGAAGGCCGCTTGACGATGGCACTGAGGCTCGAATCGAAGTACATGAAATTCGAGCTGAAGTACCATTAGATGTCAATTCGCAAGTGGCTCTTGAAGCGAACTAACGTTTCGAACCGGAAAAAAATATTCAGGGCGGTACCCGATCCGTAGCTCGAGACACCCATAACGTGGGGGAAATCGGAGTCAGCTTGCGCATGATCTTCGAGATGTTACAAGCCCAACAAGTAGTGATAGCTCAGTTGCAGAGCCAAACTCATAAACAAAGCAGACCAGACCCCGGTCCGCTTTCGGAAATCACCACCAGAAGAAGCCCGCTATAGTGAAATCAAACGAGCAAGAATCGGAGACCACTTTCGAAATTACTAAATTGCTCGAGGAACTCGCAAAACGAGTCAAAGCCAATGACAAGAGAGTGGAAACATATAATGCCAAGGTCGATCAGATCCCGGGAGCTCCACCAATGATAAAAAGGCTGGATTCGAAAAAATTCATATAGAAGCCTTTTCCCTCGAGTGCGGCCCCAAACTAATCCCCAAAATATTCCGTATGCCCAAAATTCTCAAATATAATGGTACGACCGATCCTAACGAACACTCACTTGTTACACATGTGCGATCAAGGGTAACGATTTGGAAGACGATGAGATCGAATCTGTATTATTGAAAAAGTTCGGGGAGACCCTCTCGAAGGGAGCGATAATTTGGTATCACAATCTGCCGCCAAATTCCATCGATTCTTTTGCCATGTTAGCAGATTCAATCGTAAAGGCACATGCTAGTGCCATAAAGGTTGCAACAAGGAAACCAGACCTCTTCAAAGTAAAGCAAAGGGGTAATGAAATACTGAGAAAATTTGTATCCCGATTTCAAATGGAACGCATGGAATTGCCACCGGTCACAGACGATTGGGCCATCCAAGCTTTCACCCAAGGGTTGAACGAGCAAAGTTCGATAGCATCGCGTCGGCTGAAGCAAAATTTGATCGAGTATCCAGCAATAACTTGGGCAGATATACACAACCGATATCAGTCGAAAATTAGGGTCGAAGATGACCAGTTGGAAGCTCCGTCTGAATCCATGCATCAGAACAGGACAACTACTAAAAACCAAAAGGAGATCGTAGAGAACAAAGGTCGAACAGAGACCGATATCAACCGTACGTCGCAAATCGGATGAACAATGGTTCAACACGCAACACCGCTCGGAACAATCAAAGGATTGATCGATGGCAAAATTCTCGGGGACTTATGAGCAAGAGCGGCTTCGATAAATATGTCGATCCTATAGAAGCACCTCGGTTATCGGAATATAACTTCAGCATTGATGCATCCGCCATCGTGTCTGCTATCGGCCGCATCAAAGACACTAGATGGCCTCGACCTATGCAGATCGATCCTACCCAAAGAAATCCCAATCAAATGTGCGAATATCATGGCACCCATGGCCACAGAACAGAAGATTGCAGGCAACTAAGAGAGGAAGTAGCCCGGTTATTTAACAAAGGCCACCTTCGAAAATATTTGAGCGATTGGGCGAAGAACCATTTTAAAAATAGGGATTTCGACAAGCAAAACGAGCAGGAAGAGCCGCAACACGTCATTCACATGATCTTCGGCGGTGCCGATACCCCTCAAGGACCAGTGCTTAAACGCACTAAAACATCGATTGTGAGAGAAAAGCGATCTCGAACTCAGGATTACACACCCATAGGAACATTGTCCTTCAATGATGAAGATGCAGAAGGGGTCATACGACCTCATAACGATGCACCGGTAATATCCGTATTCATGAATAAATCTAAAGTTAAGCATGTGTTGATTGATCCAGGTAGCTCGGCCAACATCATCAGATTGAAGGTCGTAGAACAGCTCGGTCTGCTGGACCAGATCATACCCGCAACCTTGGTTCTAAACGGATTCAATATGGCATGTGAAACCACCAAAGGCGAGATAATTCTACCAATAAATGTGGCCGGAACCATCCAGGAAACGAAGTTTCACGTGATCGAAGGCGACATGAGGTATACCGCCCTTTTCGGAAGGCCATAGATCCACAACATGAGAGTTGTACCTTCGACCCTACACCAAGTCCTCAAATTCCCAACATCGAGAGGAGTCAAAACGGTGTACGGAGAACAACCAGCCGCAAAAGAAATGTTCGCCGCTGAGGAAACTAAACCAATATCCTCGCCTTCGTCAGTAAAGGGATCGACCTCAGAAGGATAACGAGACACCAAATAGCAATCACATACATCGGCTTCGACCCAACCAGATAACCAGGTGATCGAATAACATGATGATCAGAGGGTCCCTCGATCCTTCGTGATTCCAGATGACTCCGATGCCACCAAATCAACAATTGAGGAATTGGAATAAGTCACACTAATCGAGCACTGGCCCGAATGAAAGGTATACCTGGGAATGGGGTTGAGCCCCGAAATCAGGAAGACACTTGTTCAATTTCTTATCGATAACATTGATTATTTTGCCTGGTCCCATTTAGAAAAACTTTTCTTATACCTGGCAGTATCAGAAATCGCATTAAGTGGTGTCCTAGTTCGGGAAGAGCAAGGTATGCAATTTCCTATTTATTACATAAGTCGAACCTTAGGAGAAGCAGAAGCTAGATATCCACACTTAGAGAAATTAGCACTTGCACTGATAAGCGCCTCTAGAAAGTTACGACCATACTTTCAATGTCACCCCATATGCGTATTGACAACTTACCCACTTCGTAATATTTTGCACAAACCCGAACTATCGGGCCGATTGGCCAAATGGGCCGTCAAACTCAGTGGGTACGATATCGAATATCAACCCCGTACGGCCATCAAGTCTCAAATTTTAGCAGACTTCGTGGACGATTTCATGCCAACCCTCGTACCCGAAGTCGAAAAAGAATTCTTGCTGAAATCGGGTATGTCCTCGAGGGTATGGATCCTTTTTACGGACGGGGTTTCGAACGTGAAGAGGTCCGGATTGGGCATAGTTTTAAAACCACCTACAGGTAACACTATTAGGCAGTCTATTAAAACTACCAGGTTTACTAACAACGAGGCCGAGTATGAGGTCATGATTGCAGGTCTCGAGCTAGCTAAAAACTTAGGAGCAGAAGTCATCGAAGCCAAATGTGACTCTTTGTTGGTGGTAAGTTAGGTAAACAAAACCTTCGAAGTTCAAGAAGATAGAATGCAAAGGTATTTGGACAAACTACATGTCACTTTGCACCATTTCAAACAATGGACTTTACAGCATGTTCCGTGAGAGCAAAACAGCGAGGCTGATGCACTTGCGAATTTGGGATCATCGGTCGAGGAAGGTGACTTGAGCTTGGGGACTATCGTTCAACTCTCGAGGTCCGTGATCGAAGAAGGTCACGCCGAGATAAATTCTACGAGCTTAACCTGGGATTGGAGAAATAAGTATATCGAATACTTAAAGAACAGAAAGCTCCCATCGGACCCTAAAGACTCAAGGGCCCTACGGACCAAAGCTACTCGATTCACATTGGCTTCAGATGGAATGCTATACCAAAGGACATTTGATGGACCATTAGCAGTATGTTTGGGTCCAGGAGTTACCGATTACATCCTACGTGAGGTGCACGAGGGCACTTGTGGGAATCACTCTGGTACCGATCCATTAGTCCAAAACATAATCAGGGAAGGGTATTATTGGACCGATATGGGCAAAGACGCGAAGGAATTTGTTCGAAATTATGATAAATGTCAAAGGTTTGCACCAATGATCCATCAACCTGGAGAGCAACTTCATTCGGTCCTATCCCCATGGCCATTCATGAAATGGGGAATGGACATCATCGGCCCTCTGCTATCGGCCCCAGGTAAAGCTAAATTCATTTTATTTATGACTGACTATTTCTCTAAATGGGTTGAAACACAAGCGTTCGAGAAAGTAAGAGAGAGAGAAGTTATAGACTTTATCTGGGACCATATCGTATGTCGATTCGGGATACCTGCCAAAATAATATGTGACAATGGAAAACAATTTGTGGGCAGCAAAGTGACAAAATTCTTCGAAGACCACAAAATAAGAAGGATATTATCAACACCGTATCACCCCAGTAGGAATGGACAGGCCGAATCAATGAACAAAACCATCATTCAGAACCTAAAGAAGAGACTGAACGACGCTAAAGGAAAGTGGAAAGAAATCCTACCCGAAGTCCTTTGGGCATATCGAACGACGTCAAAATCCAGTATGGGGGCGACCCCATTCTCCTTAGTATATGGGTCTGAAGCATTGATACCAGTCGAAGTCGGCGAACCCAGTACCAGATTTCGGTACACAACGGAAGAATCTAATAACGAGGCTATGAACACCAGCCTTGAATTATCAGACGAAAGACGAGAAGCTACTCTCGTCCAATTGGCAGCCCAAAAACAACAAATCGAAAGATATTATAATCGAAGAACCAAGCTCCGACATTTCAAGCTCGGGGACATAGTGCTAAGGAAAGTCACCATCAATACCCGAAATCTGAATGAAGAAAATCTAGGATCAAATTGGGAAGGACTATATCAGGTTCTCGAGAACGTCGGAAAAGGATCGTACATGCTCGGTATTATAAACGACAAACAATTATCAAGCAATTGGAATGTGGCACATCTAAAGCGATACTACTGCCAAGGTACGACTCTCCCATATTCATTTACATTTCAAAACTGACCCCTGCAGAAGTTCGATCAGGAGCTAAGACGGATCCCTCAATACAAAGCCTTAAGATCCGAAAGCACGCGTTGCACTCTTTTTCCCTTAGACCGATTTTATCCCAAACAGGATTTTCGGCAAGATTTTTAATGAGGCAACCAATGATCGTGCTGCACTTACAACAGTATCCGATGCCTCTTCACAATCGATATCGAATACTGGGGGGGGCATTAGCCCTCGAATATATCAAACTCCGATTCAAGAAAGTTATTTCGCAACAACGGATTTCCAATAGGAAAAGTTGTAAGAGCCAAATTGTCAAAACGAACCATGCTCATGTAGTTGGCCCGAACCCAGACACGAAGCATAAATACTTTTATAGTGACTTGTAAAGAAAGTTCTCTTTGCCAACGTATTATATCCAAGAAAAATTCCTCTATTTGGAGATTTATTATGCAAACAGAGTTAAGATAAACTCGACTACTAAGCCCATGGGCTACTTTATTTCGAGTTCGAGCAAGCACTCACTCGACCATTATGCCTATGGGCTACATTACTTTGAGTTCGAAATATTCACTCAACTACTAAGCCCACGGGCTACTTTATTTCGAGTTCGAGCAAGAACTCACTCGACCATTACGCCTACGGGCTACATTACTTCGAG
>AWOL01S0007057.1:0-14974 GCA_000715115.1 Nicotiana otophora
GGTCTTCTCCCTCTCTCTCCCAGATTCTATCACTTCTCTCTAAAACAATATATTTTTGCTTCACAATGAGCCCCAAAGGCTACTATTCAAAATGGAGTCGGGTAAGAATTTCAAAAATAACCCCCGATGGCAATTATGTGGTGCAATTGCGTGATAGCAGAACAAATACGTGGCCAGCAAAATGGCCACAAAATGGTATGTCAATTATGCGATGCCATTTTGGGGTAGCAGAATGGTTATGCAGCCAGCAGAATGGTTTTGCGACTAGAAGAATGGCCACAAAAAGGTTTTCAAATTCTTGGTTGGGTCTGGTCAACTCCGCCATGCAATTTAACTACAGGATAATGGTTATGCGACCAGCAGAATAGCCACAAAATAGTTTTCAAATTTTAATTGCTTCTGATTCATTCCGTGTTGATTATGTGGTCAGCGGAACAGATCCATCATAGCATAATGGACCATATTATTGTTGTTTATACAAATTCTTCTACCAACTCGGGTTGATCCCGATTACACCAGCTACTTCTTAGGATAGGTGAGGAGCTCAAATTCCCGCCCCTCACACTACAAAATAGCGGGCTCACATTGATCTGGCTTCGAGTGTTATAACGATCAGCCCGTGGTTACAGTTCAGCCCAAGGTTAGGCCAGTTGCGTCAGAGGAGGAGAAGAAGATGTTAGAGATGCTCTAGAAGTATATTCTTTCTCACTGCAGTAAGGAGCCTTCTAAGGATGCATAGGATTTCTTAGACTAGTGTCAATGTATTCTATACACTATGGCATAGTGGAGTTGATCGGGGTCGACCTTACTACTTTCCAGCTAACAGGGCCGTCATATTGATGGTGGCAATATTATGAGGAGATTAGGCCATTTATTGCTGCACCACTTACTTGGTCTCAGTTCATTTATCTCGTTTTGAGGAACTTCATTCTACAAACCCTCAGATATGCGTTGCGCACCGAGTTCGGGCAGTTTCTGTAGGGGACTATGACCGTGACCGAGTATGCTATGAGGTTTACCGAGTTATCTCGTCATGCACATGCTTTGGTTTCCGCTATTAAAGAGAGAGTCTACAGATTTAGTGAGGGACTCGGTTATAGCCTCAAAGTTTTGATGGAACGGGAGCTAGCGACTAGGACTCTATTGAACCAGGTTTTGGATATTGGTAAGAGGTTGAAGCGTATCAATGGGTAGAAGAGCGGAGATAGAGAGTCCAAGAGTCCTCGGGGTTTTGGAGGATTTAGCGGTTCCCATTGTTAAGCTACAAATTATCATTGAAGAGGCTTTATCAATCGACCAGTTCAGTCTGCGCTTCAGGTTACATGTAGTGTTGTAGCTAGTAACGGACCTCAAGGTACTCATTTTGGACAGCAATCCTCTAGTGCACCTTCTGCACCGAGTTCCTACAACTGTTATTTTATTCATCCAAGGCAGACTCAATACCTATATCCACACCCACAAATGAGTTGTTTCGAGTATCGTTATACAAGTCATATGGTGAGGGATTGTCTCAGACATCGAATGGGTGGACCTCGTAGGAAATTCAAGCTATGGCTACTGCTCTAGTTGCTACTTCACTTGCACAACCGGGTAGAGGTAGAGAACATGCGGGTAGAGGACATCCTAGAGGGGGAGGTCAGGTCCATTGTTATGCTTTCCCCGATATGATTGAGGTTGTTGCACTAGATGCTGTCAACCATCAGCTTTATTTGATCCGAGTTCCACTTATTTGTATGTGTCATCCTAATTTGCTTTATATTTTGAGTGTCTCGTGATTCTTTGAGTACCCTTATTTATGTATCTATGCCTGTTGGGGTTTCTTTTGTGGTAGACCGTACATATCGCTCTTGGCTGGACACTATCGGGCTATAAGAATAGGGTTGACCTTCTGTTACTCAATATGATAGATTTTGATGTGATTTTGGGTATGGATTGATTGCCACCAAATTACACTATTCTTTATTGTCACGCTACTACCGTGACGTTAGCTATGCCGGGGTTGCCTAGGATATAGTGGAGAGGTGCATTGGGTTATGTACCTAGAAGTGTAGTATCTTTTTCTAAGGGCACAACGTATTGTTGAAAAGGGGTGCTTGGACTACTTAGCCTTTGTAAGGGCTATTAGTGCTGATACTCCTACCGTTGAGTCAGTCTTGGTAGTGAGCGATTTTCCAGATCTATTTTTAGTAGACCTATCGGGCATACCTCCCGACAGGAATATTGATTTTTGTATTGACCTTGTGTTGGGCACTCAGCCCATCTCTATTCCACCTTATTGCATGGCACCAATGGTGTTGAAGGAGTATAAGGAACATCTTGAAGAGAAAAAACTCGATAAGGATATCATCAAACCGAGTGTCTCACCTTGGGGTGCCCCAGTTCTATTTGTGAAGAAGAAAGACGGCTCTATGAGGATGTGTATTGACTACAGGCGGCTGAACAATGTTATGGTTAATAACAAGTACCTACCACCACGTGTTGATGATTTATTTTATCAACTGCATAGTGCTAGGATATTCTCAACGATTGATCTGAGTTCGGGCCACCATTAGTTGAGAATCCGGGCGTCGGATATACCGAATATGGCTTTCAGGACCTGCTATGGTTACTACGAGTTCTTTGTGATGTCTTTTGGGCTGACCAATGCCCTAGCAGCTTTTAAGCACTCGATGAAAATAGTGTGTCAGTCGTATCTCGATTCCTTCATCATTGTATTTATTGATGATATACTATTGTATTCTCGCAGCTGAGAGGAGCATAAGTAGCACTTAAGGATCGTGCTCCAGACTTTGAGCGAGAAGAAGCTATATTCCAAATTCTACAAGTGCGAGTTTTGGCTAGATTGGGTGGCGTTCTTGGGTCGCATGGGGTCTATTGAGGGGATTAAGGTGGATATGAAGAAGATTAGAGCAGTTCAGAGTTGGTCCTGACATTCTACTGCTCCGTAGTTTTCTAGGTTTTGCTAGATATTATTGTTGTTTTGTGGAAGTGTTTTCATCCATCGCAGCTCCTTTGACCAGATTGACTCAGAATGGGGCCCATTCAAGGGGTGAGACGAGAGTGAGGAGAGCTTTTAGAAGCTCAAGACTACTCTGAATACAACTCCAATTCTGGTTTTACCTTCAGCATCGGGTTCTTATGCAATATATTGTGAGTTAAAGCCTTACGAGAATAACTACTCGATGCACAATTTTGAGCTAGCATCCATTGTTCACGCGCTTATGATTTGGAGAAAGTATATTTATGGTGTATCATTTGAGGTGTTCACGGATCACAGGAGATTATAATACTTATTCAAACAAAAAGGATCTACACCTGACGCAACAAAAGTGGTTATAGTTACTAAAGGACTATGATATCACCATTCTTTATCATCCCTGAAAGGCCAATTTGGTGGCTGATGCTTTGAGTAGGAAGGTTGAGAGCATGGGGAGTCTTGCTTTTATTCCAGTTAGGGAACGATCGTTAGCTTTAGATGTTCAAGCTTTGGCCAATAAATTCGAGAGGGTGGATATTTTAGAGCCTAGACGGGTTCTTGCTTATGTTATGTCATGATCGTCATTGTTTGAGTGTATCAAGGCATGCCAGTATGATGATACCCAGTTGCTTGTCCTTAAGGATACGTTGATGCTAAGGAGGTGACTATTAATGATTATTTGGTATTGAAACTTCAAGGTCGAATTGGTATGCCCAATGTGGATGGGTTGCTGGAGTGAATTCTTGTAGAGGCCTATAGTTTGTGGTATTCCATTCATCCAGGTCCGACGAAGATTTACCATGATTTGAAGCAGCACTGCTGGTGTAGAAGAATGAAGAAAGATATTGTGGATTATGTGTCTTGCTGTTTGAACTATCAGCAGGTTAAGTACCAGCATCGGAGACTGGGTGGTTTACATCAGAGGATATTCTAGAGTGGAAGTGGGAGTGTATCACTATAGATTTTGTGGTTTAGCTTCCACGTACCTTGAGAATATTTGATGAAGGTGAGTACGACATTTCATCCTTAGATGGATCGGCGGCTCATGGGACCAATTCATATTGCTAGCAGAGTTCGCCTACAATAACAACTATCAATCGAGCATCTAGATGTCTCCATACGAGGCCTAATATGGGAGGTTATGTCGTTCTCCGGTATGTTTGTTTGAGCCTAGGGAGGCTAGGTTGATGGGCACTAATTTGGTCTGTGATGCTTTGGAGAAGGTGAAGTTGGTTCAAAAGCGGCATCATACATCGCAGTCCAAGAAAAAGAGTTATGTTGATATGAGGGCTTGTGATGTAGCATTCATGGTGGGTGAGAAGTTTCTACTCAGAGTTTCTCCCATAAATGGTTTGATGAGGTTCGGTAAGAAGGGCAAGTGGAGCCCTTGGTATATTGGTCCTTTTGAGATACTTGAGAGAGTGGGTGAGGTGGCCTAAAGACTTGCATTGCCTCCCAGTTTATTGAGAGTTCACCTGGTTTTTCGTGTTTCCGCGCTCCGGAAGTACTATGGAGATTCGTCACATGTGTTAAATTTCAGCTCAGTCCAACTCATCAAGGATTTAACCTATGTTGAGGAGTAAGTGGCTATTTTTGACAGGAAGGTTCAGAAGTTGAGGTCGAAGAACATTGCATCGGTGAAGGTTCAATAGAGAGGTCAACCTGTCGAGGAGGCGACTTGGGAGACCGAGCATGATATTTATTGCCATTATCCTCATCTTTTTGGCATTTCAAGTATGTCTCTATACTTGTTGGAGGATGAACGTTTGTTTAAGAGGGTGAGAATGTAACGACTCGACCGACTATTTAGTGTATTTGGTTCCATTTTTCCTTTTTGAAGCTTCCCATATATGTATTTGTGGTTTCGTGACTTGCGGGGATAGTTAGTTGGGTTTCGGGAAGGTTTTGTGTTGATTTGGAATGCTTGGTTCTTAGTTTGGAACCTTAGGTTAAGAGTGTTGACCGACGTTTGACTATTGTGAAAATGACAACGCAACGGTATTTTGATGGTTCCAATGGGTTCTTATGGTGATTTTGGAGTTAGGCATATACTCGAAATTGGATTTGGAGGTTCCTATGTTGAATTGGCTCTTCTTGCCGAAAGTTGGCAATTTGGAAGCTTAGAAATTTCATAGGTTTGACCATAGGTTGACTTCTTGGCTATTGGGTTCGGATGTTGGTTTTGATACCTGGATTACGTTCGTTTTAGCATTTTGAACTTGTGTGCAATGTTAGGTGTCATTCAGAGTTGGTTTGATAGGAATCAAACGCTTGGTTGTGATTTTAGCGATTCTTGAGTTTCATCATGAATTCTATGTGTTTTGGTGTCCGACTCGTGGTTCTGGATGTTATTTTTGTGTTTTCATTTTGCGATAATATCGCGAGCAAGAGCATATGATGTTTTTAGACTTGTGTGAATGTTTGGTGTGGAGCCCTGGGGGCTCGGGTGAGTATCAAACGTGGTTTAGATTGGTTTGGACTTGATTCATAATTGCTTGTGTGCTGGTGCTGCAGTTATAGAAAATTCGAGCACTAGTTTGCATTTTCATATACCCCATTTCCAATGTAACAATCCTATTTGCGAAGGGAGCAGTGGATGGCAGGCTTTGCATTTGCGAAGCAAGCCTCACAAATGTTAAGTGGGTTGGGCTGGGAGAAGGTCGCTTTTGCGAAGGTGTATTTCATCGCATATGCTAAGTGAGTGTCACTTTTGCAACATTCTCTAGAATTTTTGGGATTTTTTATTATGTTTTAAAAAATAAAAATTTGAGATTTGTGGGTTGAATTGGACTCAGATTTGAAAACCAAACACATATATGGACTTGTGGTGTTACGGGTAGTCGAGATAATGTTAATGTGCATTCTGTTGTTAATGGCATTCCATTATGACTAGATTTGGCATTCCATTGTTAATGTGCATGCGGCGACATAAGAGTAGCTAGTGGGGGATAGTTATGAGATATATCGGGGGTGATTCTTGTTATTGTTTATATGTTGGAACCGAGGGTTGATGTTTTGATCAAATTCTTGTTTTTATTAAATGACTTCCCCTTGTGTTTTATGAGTCGTTGGTGGAATCCAATATGTTATCATATGCCCTGGTCCCATTGATATGTTGTTGGCAAAGGCGTATTTTCTTGCATTGACTTGTTGTTAAACATTCTTAGAGGTGGTTTATATTTGTATTGTTATATTTTCCGTTGTCAATTTTATTTTGATATCTTGCACATGTTATTTTTACTAGTCGGTGTCTTTACTTTAACCGAGGTTAGTCTTGCCACTTAATGGGTATGGATTGTGGTGTACTCATACTATGCTTCTGCATATTTTTGTGCAGATCAAGGTATATCGGATCGTGATGGGCACTAGAGAGTCGAGCCACAGCTGCAGAGACTTCAAGGTATACATGTTATTCCGCTCATATGCATTGAAGTCACCTTCTGTTGATTCCTTACTACTGTATATTATATCACAAACAATGTTGTATTTTGAGATTTCTTGTACACTCTATGTAGAGCTTATGACTCAGTATTAGCGTGTTTTGGTATTAGATTGTCGTATTTCTATTTTGGTTATGTTATGGTACTTTTTTAGCTTTTATTAATATTTGAGTTGCTATATATCTGTTGATCTTTTTATGTGATAGGCTTACCTAGTCTTAGGAACTAGGTGTCATCCTGACCCTTAAGGTGGGATTTTTGGGTCATGACACAACCAAACTAAAACATGAATCCTATATTGCAGTAAATATGATGATATTACTATTTGAGATAAAGGTTGAAAAGAGTAACTTATGGTAGGGGTCTCATGAAACAAAGTTATGAATTTTTATACGGAAAAATAGATGAATAGCATAAGGTATGTTACTTTTTTAATTTAATATTTGGGGGTTATGAATATGAAATACATCTGAGTTATGAATATTATAAATAGTAGAAGTTAAGGTGGTATGTGTTATGAAAGTATAATTTTAAATTTTAAGGTAAATAAAAGACAACAGAGATAAATGGAAATGGTTGTCAAATGTTAAATCTATGTGGGCTTTGTTCTAGAATACTGCTACATTGGGATCTTGATTACCCCATTGTGTTAAACAACTTAAATGAGAGAAATGAAGGGGAAAATAGTATTAAAAAGAGAAATATTACCATAAAGTTACACATTAAATATTTGGGAGTTATGGATATGAAATGGATGGGAGTGATTGATATTATTAAAAGTATAGGTTATGGAGATTAAAAAGTGTGAGTTATAAAAAAATATTAATGCAAACAAAATTGAAAGAATGATGAAAATTTCAAAAAACAATTAGAGAAAAAAGATGATTATGCCTGTTTTGCTTAAGAGAGGTGCCACCTCACTTTCCTATTGCTCTCTTACATATATATAGACAAATTAGCGTAGAAACTATCATATAGGCTATGTTGAATACAACGACATGCTATTACATGATAATAGTTCTTAAAAGAAAATGAAAAGAAATGTCAAGTAATTCAAAGAAATAAGATAACTATCAATTGAATAAGATACAGTTGTACATAGATTAAGAATTATATGAGAACTTATATTGTACTATAATGAGAGTTTTTCTAGAAAATAAAAGAAAGAGAATACTCGATAGTAAAACTCTAACGATTAAAAATAGAAGAGAAGAACATTTGGGAATAATGACTCACTTTATTCTCTATATTGATAGGAAGATGTTGGATTGTTTGTGTGATGACCCGATAGGTTGTTTTGAGCACTAGCTTCATTTTCTATGTTTCGGGACCTCATGTAGCTTTATTGAATGATATATGGCTTGCGTGCTTGATCCGTAAAAGTTCATAGTGATAGTCTTGTTATAGCCTCGTAACTACTACGTCGAGGTTAGGTTCAACACTCAGATAGTACATGGGATTGGTTGTACTTGTACTACATTTCTGCACTTCTTCTGCAGATCCCGTAGTTAGCCCCTATGTTGAGTAGCGAAGATTGCTCGGGCCTGTTTTATCAGGAGACTAGAGGTAAAATTGCAAAGCGTTCACAGACTTGATGTACTTTTGACACCAACTTTTGGGATTAGACTAGATAGTGTTGCTTTCAGATTATTATATTACAAAGTGTTTTAATCTTAATTTCTTAATGTTTTGCTTTTATATTGTTAAATTGATTAACCTTTTAGCTAATGTTGGCTTGCCTAGCAAGCGGATGTTAGGTGCCATCACGGCCCCATGGTTGGGATCCTGGGTCGTTAAAAGTTGGTATTGGGGCACTAGGTTGGCTAAGTCTCACGAGCCATGAGCAATATTAGTAGAGACTTGAGGATTGGTCTAGAGACGTATGTACTTATCTTCTAGATGCTATAAGGCTTTAGGAAATTTCACTTTCTTTCTTTCTCTATTAGAGACTATGTTCTATCGTTGAGTTTGAATCATTATTCACTTATTCTCTCATAGAGGGTGAGGACACGTATGACATCCACAACTGCTTAGGAGCTGGAGCTCGAGGTTGCAACCACTACCAGGGGTAGAGGCTGGGGCTGAGGTAGAACCTGAGGAACAGGTAGAGCCCGGCCTAGAGCACGCACAGCGGCACCTATTGTTGAGCTCAGATAGAGAAGGATGTTTAGAATCTTGAGATATTGCACAACATTGGTATAGTGGAGTCCAATAGAGTTGATTTCATAGTGATTCAAATACATGGTTCTGCCAAGAGGTGGTGGCTCAAGTATATGTTCAGGCAGCCCAGAAGATTCACCTCCTCTCACTTGGGCTCAGCTCTCATATTTGTTTTTGGAGAACTTCATCCCTTTCACTCAGAGAGAGGAGTTCTGCAGTCAGTTTGAGCACCTTTAGCAAGGTTGCATGACCGTTACATAATATTAGACCAAATTTGTAGGTTTATCACGCCATGTAGATATCCTAATACCTACTAAAAAGTAGAAGGTATGGAGGTTCATAGATGGCCATACATATGGCATTAGGCTATAGATGGCCAGAAAGACCTAGGATGATATTTCTTTTACCCGGGTAGTAGAGATTGCCAGAAAGATCAAGAGCATCAGGGGCCAGGCTATGGAGACGACCTCTGATAAGAGGCCCCGTCATTTTGGAGGATACAGTGGTGCCTAGACTAGAGGAAGTCGTTTTTGTGTGGAGGACATCCTATCAGGCCAGTTCAGTCGTCTCTACAGGTCATACATAGTATTTCAGGCAGTCATGGTACTGACCTCGTTCCGAGAAGCTAGCATTTAGTGCACCTTTACCTCCCATTAGTGCACAACCAATTCTAAGCAATCATGGTGGTTATTCAATTCATTAGGGTTAGTCTATGATTCTGCAGCCACGCCAGTCGAGAGAGTGCTTTGTGTGTGGAGGTGCGGTTCATATCAAGAGGTATTATCCCAAACTTCATAGCAGTATACAACAGCAGGGTACTCATGCCATAATTCCGGCACCGGTTTCTCCACCACCCGTACAACCAGCTAGAGGCGGGGGTAAGGTAGCCGGAGGTAGAGGTCAGACAGTTAGAGATGGAGGTCAGTAAGTGAGAGGTCTTCCAAGACTAAGAGGTCAGGTTGGTGGGGCTCAACCTCGTTGTTATGCATTTCCAGCTAGACTTGAGGCGGAGTCGTCCGGATATAGTTATTATGGGTATAATCTCAGCCTATCATAGAGATTCTTCCTTGTTGTTTGATCAAAGTTCTACATATTCTTATGTGCCTTCATATTTTGCTTCGCATTTGAGTATGCATCGTGATTCTCTTAATGTTCATGTTTCTATGTCTATGATGGTTCGGGATTCCATAATAGGTGATCGGGTGTACAGGTCTTGTGTTGTTACTATTAATGGTTTCAATATTGTAGTTGATCTTATGTTGTTCGATATGGTGGATTTTTCGGTTATTCTTGGTATAGAATGGTTGTCCCATATATCACGCTATCTGGGATTGCCATGCAAAGACTATGACTTTATCCATGTTGGGGTTACCTAGATTGGAGTGGAGAGGGACTCTTGGTAACTCCAGTAGTAGGGTGGTTTCATATTTGAAGGCTCGACATATGGTCGAGAAAGAGTGTTTGGCGTATTTGGCTTAATTCTATGATGTTAGTGCAGAAGTTCCTTCGATGTATTCGGTAAGGGTCTTGAGTGAGTTTCCTGAGGTGTTTCCTACAGAGTTGGCGGGTATGCAACCCGACAGGGGTATCGACTTGTTCATTTATTTGTTTTCGGGCACTCAACCCATTTCTATTCCATCGTACCGTATGGCTCCAACTGAGTTGGAAGATTGAATGGATAAGTTGCAGGATTTGCTTGACAAGGGGTTCATCATATCGAGTATTTCACCTAGGGGTGCTCTAATGTTGTTTGTTAAGAAAAAGTATGGATTGATGAGGATGTCCATAGATTATTTGAAGTTGAACTAGGTCACTATAAAGAAAAAGTATCCATTATCGAGGATTGATGGTTTGTTTGACCAGCTGCAGGGTGCTGAGGTGTTCTCAAAGATTAATTTAAGATCTGGCGACCATTAGGTGAAGATTGGGGCATGATATGTCCCTAAGATAGCTTTTAGGACTCAATTTTGTCACAACGAGTTCTTGGTGATGTCATTTGGCTTGACTAATGCCCCGACAACCTTTATGGACTTGATGAACCGAGTGTTCAAGCCTTATCTGGATTCCTTCATGATTGTCTTCATTGATATTTTTGCTTACTTCTGCAATCGATATGAGTATGAGCAGCACCTATGGTAGTGCTTCATACTTTGAAGGAT
The DNA here is from genome assembly GCA_000715115.1 of Nicotiana otophora. NCBI lineage: Eukaryota > Viridiplantae > Streptophyta > Magnoliopsida > Solanales > Solanaceae > Nicotiana > Nicotiana otophora. The sequence continues at coordinate 10,737 of AWOL01S0007057.1, forward strand.
CGTCAATTGTATGCCATGTTTTCAAAGTGAGAGTTCTGGTTAGACTCGATTGCCATTTTGGGTCATGGGGTGTCCTACGAGGGTACCAAGGTGGATCATAAGAAGATTGAGGCAGTTCACAACTGGCCTAGTCCTACTTCAGCTATAGAGATTCGATGCTTCTTGGTAGCTTACTATCATCGGTTCATGGAGGGGTTTTCATCTATGTCTGCCCTATTGACCAAGTTGATCTAGAATGGTACGCTTTTCAGATGGTCCATCAAGTGTGAGGCGAGATTTTAGAAGCTCAAGACTACATTGACTATAGCCCAGTGGTGTTTCCTACAAGTTCGGGATCTTACATTGTGTATTGTGATATATCGCGTATTAGACTTGGCATAGTATTGATGTAGGACCATAGGGTGATTGCCTATGTGTCTCGTAAGTTAAAGGTTTAGGAGAAGAATTACCCTGTGCATGATTTGGAATTTGCATCCCCTGTTCACGCTCTTATGATTTGGAGGCACTATCCATACGGGGTTCCATGTGAGGTCTATAACGACCATCCGAGTCTCCAACACTTATTCTCACAGAAAGACCATAATTTGTGACAATGAAGATGGTTGGAGTTATTAAAAGACTATGATATCATCATATTGGGGAAGGACAATGTTGTGGTTTATGCCTTGAGTATATTAGTAGATAGCATGAATAGTGTGCGATTTTTACCGACAGTGGAGAGGCCACAAGCCATGGATATTCAGGCTTTGGCAAACCGATTCGTCAGTTTGGATGTTTTTGAGCTTAACAGGGTTCTTGCTTGTGTTATGGCACAGACATCACTGTTGGAGTGTATCAAGACTCGGTAGTTTGATGATCCTCACTCGTTAGTGTTGAATGACACGCTCAGCGGTGTAGTGATAAGAAGGTTGTGATTGGAGATAATGGTGTTATGTAACGACCCGGCCGATCATTTTATATATTTTTGCCTTGTTTCCCCCCATTTGATGCTTTACATATGTGTATTTGTGATTATCTGACTAGCGAGGGATGGTTAGTTTAGTTTCGGGGAATTTTGGATTGAATTAGGACACATAGTCCGTTGGCTCGAGGCTTAAGTTGAAAGCGTTGGCCGGAGTTTGACTTTTGTGTAGATGACCCAAGAATGGTGCTTTGATGGTTCCAATAGGTTTGTAGGGTGATTTTGGACTTAGGTTGCCCGGATATTGATTTGGGGTTTTCTAGGTTGATTTGGTTCTTTTTGGCGAAAATTAGTAAGCTGGGGGTTTATCAGACTTATAGGTTTGACCAGGAGTTGATTTTGATGATATGAGGTTCAGATTGTGGTTCCAGAAGTTGGAATAGTTCCATCGTGTCATTTGGGAGTAGAATGTAATATTTGAGGTCATTCCGAGTTTTTTAGGCATATTCCACCTAAGTTTTGAATTTGAAAATTTAGATTAGTTCCTTATGTTCAAATTGAGGTACGGTTCGTGGTTTTAATGTTGTTTGGTATGATTTGAGGCCTCAAGTAGGTCCATGTTATGTTTTGGGATTGGTTGGTGTGTTTGGACAGGGTCCCACGAGCCTCGGGCGTGTTTCAGATTTATTTCGGATCAGTTTGAGTTATGCTAGCATTGCTGAAGATTGTTGAGTCTTGTGTTTTTGCATCTATGGAATTGTGGTCACACATACGAAGCCACAGAAGTGGATGATGTTACACAGAAGTGGACTAGGCTGGAGGCAAGTGGAAGACTGCAGATGCAGAAGTTTGAATGTAGAAGCGATTTTGCAGAAGCGGTAGAAGGACCGCAGACGTTGTTGGTCGGGGAATAAGCCATTCCCGCATCTCTAATCGATATTCCGCAAATGCGACATTTTGGACTGCAAACGCGAAATCGCTGGATAGTCTATTATATTTTGAGGGTTTGTCATTTTTCATTATTGGGAATTGTGGATCTTGGCTATATGCTATTTTTGGAGGGATTTCACATTGATTGAAGGGGTAAGTACACTAATGGATTTTGGTGTTAGATATTAATTATCCATGGATTATTACACCTAGTTTATGTGAATTAAAGGTGGAATTTGGTGGTTTTTGACTATGGTTTTGGAGAGTGGAAATTGATGATTTGAGGTTTGGATTTGGATGAAACACATATATTTGGACTCGTATTGCAATAGGTGTTCGGGATTTGTGAGTTTTTTCAGGTTCTAGGGTGCGGGCTTAGGACTAACTTTGTATAATTGCATCAAAATTGTAGCTTTACTGTTTGGGTTGCTTTCTATGGCTTCTATTGATATTACAAAGTTGTTTTGGCTAGATTCCAGCCATCTGGAGGTTGATTCACGCGGGGAAGCTTTCTAGAGTACTGATTTAGCTTGCTTGAGGTAATTATCATACCTAAACTTAGTTGAGGAACTAGTTACCTGAGTTATTATTAAAAGCTACATGCTATGGGTGGAGCACATATGAGGGGATTGAGCCCATGTGCGTATACCAGGGTATTATCCATGCTTGGGGTAGTATTTAGGCTATTATATGCCTTGAATAGATTGCTAAGCTTTATGTTATCATACTTCTTTTGTTGTATTCCCTTCATGAGAAATTTGGAATCATGATAGAGATTATTAGTTGATTGATCTCCTATTCAAACGTGTTGGTTTCTATTCTTGTGGCATAGATACATGAACAAACATAGTTAAATAATCACGAGGCATATCCAAATAACGAGCAAAGTATGATGACATATATTAATAAGTGGAACCAGGATCAAATAACACTGAAGCATCCCTGCGGTGCACTAAAACAATACATGTGATCATAGCATCAGAAGCAACTACCTCTGGTCTGGCAAGAAATGCATAGAAATAATCCTTAACACCACCTGACTTACCTGTCCCTCTGGGGCGAACTCGTCCCACACGACCTCTGCCCCGAGATGGCTGGGCGGATGGTGTAGCAACTGGTACAAGCATCATAGTCTGGCCTCCCTACTGCACTAGACCTATGTAATAACGGGGTTAAAACATTCTTACATGTCCTAACTCTCCACAATCATGGAAACCTCGAACTGGGAATGATTGTTGGGCCTGAATTGGACCGCGGGAATTAGAATAACCACTAGAAGAATCCAGTACTAGTGAACCCTGAACTGATAGAGCATGGTACGAGCTTTGAGTAGGAAGGGAACTGAAGGAAGACTGAGCTGGACGAGTGTTGTATGAACCGTGGCTAGCTGATGAACCACGAGGAACCTGACGAGCCATTTGCCTCGTCCTAAAAGGACGACCTCTGCGATGAAGTGATTGACTTCCAGACGAGGTACCACTAAAACCACTGAAACCACGGGGATCATGCATTTCCCCTCCTCGCGCTCAAGCCTACGAACCTTTGCCAAGCGCCTGACAATCTTCACCAACTGGTCAAACCTAGCATCCGTCTCAGACTCTCAAGCCAAACTGTAACGTAGACAATAATTGAGGCCATCAATGAACCTCCTGATCCTCTCTCTCTGTCTCTCAGTAGGAACCAACCATATAGCATGATGATCCAGATCCACAAACCTCATCTCATACTGAGTCACAGTCATATCCCCCTAGCGTAGCTGCTCAAAATCTCTAAGAAACTCCTCTCTGCGAGTCAGTGGGAAAAACTTCTTTAAAAAGAGAACTGAGAACTCATGTCATGTAAATGGAGCTGCACCAATTGGCCTACTCAACCAATAAGACTTCCACCATCTATAGGCTGCCCCTGGCAACTGAATAGTGGTAAATGCAACTCCACTAGTCTCCGAAATACCAGTTGTGAAAACAATCCACTGACACCTATTTAGAAAATCCTGAGTAACCTCTAACTCTCCTCAGCTAAATCTGGCACTTTAAGCCTCCTAAACTACTCAAACCTCTTCTGCTCCTCATCGATCAAAGGTAGACCAACCTCGGCCCGAGCAGTAGCAACCTGCTGAACAGGTAATACTCCCCGGTGTCTAATGACCTTGAGATAGCTTCTATAGAGTACGGGTGGTGGGAGTCTGGGCACCTTACGTAGCCTACGAGGTAGCTAGTGCAACAAGAATAAATACTGCTCGAGCCAGGTTCGTGCACACAGTTAGAATTTGGGCTAAGGCCTCCTGAAGGACAAGAATAACGATTGGCAACACCGATGCCTGAGCTAGTCCCACTAGCTCAACAGTTTCTAAAACTTACTCCACATGTGTTGCCCTAGCTATAGTACGAGCCACACCTCGGCCCTACCG
>AWOL01S0007058.1:11346-22522 GCA_000715115.1 Nicotiana otophora
TATATATATATATATTCATATATAGGTTAAATGTGTAACTTGTCCCAAAATGTTAGGTTGAGTTTTAGTGGGTCTAAAAAGTGGACAATAGTTAAGGCAGTACTACTAGAAAATTACCCTTTATTGCCACTCAAAATTTTAATAGCCCATATTTTTATATACTTACACGAAATGGTTCTTCGGTCCAAATTTATTGCATTTAATAGCCCGAAATGTCTATTTTATATATTTTTTGTATAGTGACAGTCTATTTTATATATTTTTTATATAGTGACAGTCTATTTTATATATTTTTTGTATAGTGACAGTCTATTTTGTTTATTTTTTGTATAGTGACAATCTATTTTGTATATATTTTGTATAGTGATAGTCTATTTTGCATAGTCACAATCTATTGTATATAAATTGTATAGTGCCAGTCTATTTAATATATATTTATATAGTGACTGTCTATCGTATATATTTTGTATAATGACAGTCTATTTAGTATATTTTTTGTATATATTTTGTATAGTGATAGTCTATTTTGCATAGTCACAATCTATTGTATATAAATTGTATAGTGCCAGTCTATTTAATATATATTTATATAGTGACTGTCTATCGTATATATTTTGTATAATGACAGTCTATTTAGTATATTTTTTGTATATATTTTGTATAGTAACAGTCTATTGTATATAAATTGTACAGTGATAGTCTATTTTGTATAATTTTTATATACTGACAATCTATTTGTATATACCTTCCACCACATTCCTGCCTTGTACACTACCACTTGCCAAAACATAATTGAAAAATCAAATGACCAATTGCATATCTGAATTTAAAAGTTATAACCAGAATTGTATTCTTCTTTTCATAAATTTCCTTTTCTTTCTAATTTGATGAAACCATGTAAGCCAAAAAGATTATAGCTTGTCAAGAAAATAATGAAAATAATTATTTGGTCCCTCACAAAATTTGCCAATTGGCAACATTGGTGATTGATGTAATTATCCTTAATTCATACTTCCAATATTTTCAGTGGGACTATTATTTATTGACACTAATAACCATAATTCTTGCAAATGAAAAATAATGTAAATGGTTATACGTGTCCTCTGACTAATTGTCGTGCTTCACGATTAAACAAACAAATAAAGAGAGCAAAATTCTGAAAAGAAGAACTCCCCAGCCACTTGTTTCACTGAAAAGCAGAACAAGCCTCAAGATTTCACCAGAAAATTCATAAAAACCCAAGATATTTTTCTGCAAGATTTTACCAATAAAGCAAATATCTTTATAATCCTCAAATAAAACTACGTCTTCCACCCCCTTCTGCTCCGATCATCTTGTTGATCATTCTTATTTTGTGGGATATTTGAAATTTTTGAAAAAAATAGGAAATTTGTTGAAGAAAAACATATTTTTTCTTATAAATTTTTCTTACTCCAATTGATGAGAAAGCAGGGGAAAGAGAAAGGACATAGTTAAATTCTCTGTTTGTCAATATCGATGGGCAGCTGTCCATTCCGACAAACTCCAATTTGTCAATTTTGGTGGCTAGTCGCTAAATTATTTTTGGCTATAAAATGTATATTGTAATTTTGGCCCGAGTGACTATAAATAAATTTTGCTGGTACTATGAGAAGAATTTGATTAGTGTCGACCGTTCCTGGCCCACAAAAGGTATGAGTGATTAGCGCATTACTGTTCATTCCAGTTTCAGCCCAATTAGCATCCAAAAATTCTTATTCTCGCCGCAAGTACTGAAACGTGACAAAGAGCAGAAGATTATCTGAAAAACAATAGAAATCATAATTCTTTGTTTAGCTGTTAACACCAAAATTAAGATATAGACCTGATTGTCTGATTCGTACCATGACCCCCTTAAATTGAAAATGTTATTGTCATATAGGGCAAGCGTATAAAAAACTCATTAACGCTTGGTATTATTTCTATCTTATTAGATGCGCTAAGTAGGAGTAGAAATGGAGTAGGATAACCACTTTTTAATATGATATTTAGTTTTTATCCAATATTTTTAATGAGTAAGTAAAAATAGCCACTACTTTATTAATTAATACGAAAAGTCGTTTTTACCCTTTTTTCATGAGTGCTGTATAAATATTAAGGACATGGTGTCCTTAACATTTACACTACACACATGAAGTTAAGGACGTCATGTCCTTAACATTTACATTGCACATATGAAGTTAAGAACATGATGTCCTAAAGTTTAACAACGGAAGATGCAAATACATGACACTTTGTCCTTAATATTTACATAACATTCATGAAGTTAAGGGCACCATGTCCTTAATATTTACACAACACTCATAAAGTTAAGGATACTATGTCCTTAACATTTACACTGCACACATAAAGTTAAGGACACCATGTCCTTAACATTTACACTGCACATATGAAGTTACGGACATGAGGTCCTAAAGTTTAACAACAGAAGGTGCAAATACAAGTTAAGGACATTATGTCCGTAACATTTACACTGCACACATGAAGTTAAGGACGTCATGTCCTTAATATTTACACTGCACATATGAAGTTACGGACATGAGGTCCTAAAGTTTAACAACAGAAGGTGCAAATACAAGTTAAGGACATTATGTCCGTAACATTTACACTGCACACATGAAGTTAAGGACGTCATGTCCTTAATATTTACACTGCACATATGAAGTTACGGACATGAGGTCCTAAAGTTTAACAACAGAAGGTGCAAATACAAGTTAAGGACATTATGTCCGTAACATTTACACTGCACACATGAAGTTAAGGACGTCATGTCCTTAATATTTACACTGCACATATGAAGTTAAGGACATGATGTCCTAAAGTTTAACAACGGAAGGTGCAAATACACGACACTTTGTCCTTAATATTTATACAACATTCATGATGTTAAGGACACCATGTCCTTAATATTTACACAACACTCATGTCTAGCACGTGGTTATTTTCGTCCAGACGTATAAAAGTTTATTAATCACTGGCTAAAGAGTAAATACATTTTAAACAGTGGGTAGAGAATAAAGACATCTCTAATTAGTGGCTCACCGTACACTTCCTCCTAAGTAGGAATGGCAGGCGGTGTGGGTGCGCGAATTTTGTTTGAACCCGCACAATTTCAACCCGCCCCGCCCCGCATAGGATTTAAACCCACATCCACCCGCCCCATACTACACCCGCGTTCACTTGCCCCGCCCCGAATATATTTTAAAAAGAAAATCTCTCTGTTTTATTTTTGTTTTTTTGCCAGTAGTTGCATTATATAAAGACACCACAAACATCTACACCCCATCTTAAATTTGCCACTTAAATTTGCATAACCGAAAGACTTTCAACATAAAGGATAATTAATAGCAAATCATCTACTAATACATGATGTGGAATAAAACATTAAAACTTTATTTTTATTCCTCTCCTCTTCCTTGGACAGCTTAATCACCTGAAATTAATTAACACAATGCAGCATTAGGCATTGTATATATTCTTTTTAATTAACACAATGCAGCATTAGGCACGGTATATGTTCTTAAACAAATAACTACTTCACCAATTAGAAAAACAATTTGAAAAAGAGAAGAAAAGAAAAGGAAAATAATGAACTGTCGAAATGCAAAAGCTCACAGTTTATGTATGTGTTTTAGAAAACTAGTTTGTATCCCAATTCCACCCGAAGAAATACAATCATGAAAAATTATATCTCCAACCCACGCCCCACCCCGCAACCGCAAACTCTCAAACCCGCATCCGCACCGCCCCATTGCCAACCTAGGGCTAAGTCCAAAATCCACCCCACGTGTAGGATAAATAAGAGTTAATGTGCATGACCAAGTCATATAAGACTTTATTGTATTATGACCTTAGTCAAGCAACTGTTTGTCGTGAAGTGATCATAGTACTATGGTAGGGGAGCAGTCCCCTTCTCAACATTAATCGTCTGATCGGCACGTGAGCTGTAAAATGAATTAAATTTATCTGGGGCTTGATAGGAAAAGAAAAGAGAAGAAAGGGACTATTTCATTCCTTTCATACAACCAGGTATAAAAGGGCAAATCTGCTAAAACCCAATACCTGAAAATAAACCCAACTAGCTAAAACTCAAAAAGACAAATCTGCTAACTTCCTATGACATACACGGGCTTTGGCCCAGAAAACTGGGCTGCTTCTTCAAATAAGATCTTCACATCTTTGGACTGGAACTGAAAAGTAAGCTGAAGTCCAACAGATCAAGATGCTATGTATATATAAATCATATACTAAGATACAACTACGAATTTTTGACCTCTTATTATTATTATTATTATTATTATTATTACTACTAATGTTTAATTTGCCTTTAGGGTAAACGTAGAGGCATATAAATGAGAGGGGAAATGGTTTAGAGGGTCTTTGATGAAAATAAAAAAGATCAGGGTCGAAAACAGATAATACAAAAATGGATAAATAATTCAATCCGATCCATAATTAATACGGATAAAAAATAAATTAACCGGCGGACAATATGGATCTATATTATCCATGGCTTCTTGAATATGATCACTTTTGGAAGAATTCTTAGTCTTTCAAAATTGAGGAATCCTCAATTTGAGGTTTTACAAATGTAAAAGTTAAACTCATTCGTTATCCATTTTCTAAGTGGATAATATAATTCTTATCCATATTTTATCCATTTTTAAAAAAGTTCATTAACCAACTAATTTTTAATGAATAATATATGTGAATAACTGTATTCTTTTATCCATTTTGCCACCCATATTGGCAACAAATGAACCCGTCAATTCATGACTATTATTTCTTATAATCGATTAGATTAAATGTACCAAGGCATTTCAAACATGCGGAACTTTAATGTTCGTTTTGAAGACCTTTTCATACTCTTCGACTCCTAGTAATATTTCCTTTTTCTATGGAACTAAAAGTTTCAAGGGTCGGTGGTACCATGGTATAAACAAGGATATCCCTTGTGCCATTGGCTATTCACTTTTTATATGGGATAACTTATCTAGTATTTTAGTATAAAATTTATTTCGCGATTAGCTAATAATTATCATTATCGCGGGTACCAAAGGACCTCAGGACTCTTGACTAGGACTTTTGACCGAAGCGGGCTGAGGGCCCAGGGGAAGCATGGCGCAAACAGAACGCAAACTTAGGTAATGGTTTCACTTGAAGTTTTTGTGGAAAATCTAGCCCTCCCTTGACTTGGCTTTTACTTGGAAATTTCTTCAAATTGAAAAGTCTTGGCCGACTGCTTCATTACGTAGCTAAATTTAATACCCCAGCTCATGTCCTTTTCTCGGATCGGTAATATTAGCCCACTCTAGTCCACAACAAATTGGGATTTCGGTACAGTAACAAGTTATTGATTACAACTGGTTACAAGATAAAATTGTCTAATTTTACCATATCAACGGGTTGGTGAGGTGTCACATGTAAAAGGAGAGTTGTGTCGAGAGTAGCGGTTGTACGCCTCAGAAATTTTCCTTCCTTTGCAATTCTGGAGTTTTTGTCTTTAATTTTTTTTTTTGAAGAACTTCTTTTAGAATATATATCACATTTATTCAGTAACTTTTCTTGCTTTATTATATCGATAACGAATACGATAAAAATTTAAGTTGTTAGAGATAAATTGAGAAAAGTTAAAAAGGGAACAATATCGCAAAAAATGGGACAGAGTAGAATATCTTGTTCTACATTGTAAAGATGCCCAAATGCATATAATAATCATTGAACATAATTTAATGTGAAAAAAAAAATCAAATATTCATCCTAATCATGAATAGAAAGTAGTTACATAAAATTCAACATTTACCAGCATTTGATAGTAAAATTCGGGAATTTCTCTGAAGTTGAGTAGTAATAAGTGATTTCGGTGAAAAACTTAGCAGATGCTTGTCGGAGGAACATCATTTGATTAAATCCGAAATTAAATTATAGGAACTTGAAATCCTAGAAATTGAATTATAGGACTTGCAATCCTAGATATGAATTTTTTTTTTTTGCTGAGTTTCTTTTGGTATTTGAAATTAAATTTACTAAAACCCTAAACCCTTTGAAGGGCACGGGTTGGTTGGAGAGTTTACCGTTACTTGTTTTTTTTTTGGCAAATAATAACTTTCATGACCAAGTAATAATATTTACAGCTCAAGAGAAAAACAAAACTAAGAACCACAATTGAGTCTAGACATAGTCCTAGACTACAATTTTTCTATCTCACCATCTACGCCAACAATCTACTTCTAATTGACATTATGTAACGATTCGGCCGGTCGTTTTGAATATTACAACCCCGCTCCCCCATTCACTACTCAATTTATGCTTTATAGTTATTATGTAACTTGTCGGGGTGATTGATTCGGGTCCGGTTTGGAATGAATTGGAATACTTAGTTCCAAGATTTAAAGCTTAAGTTGAAATAGTTGACCGGATGTTGATTTATGTGTAAACGACCCCATAATAGAATTTTGATGATTCCAATAGCTTCGTATGGTGATTTTAGACTTAAGAGCGTGTCCGGATTATAATTTGGAGGTCCGTAGTGGAATTAGGCTTGAAATGACGGAAGTTGAATTTTTGGAAAGTTTGAACGGGGGGTTGACTTTTTGATATCGGGGTCGGAATTCGATTCTGAAAATTAAAATAGGTCCGTTATGTCATTTATGACTTGTGTGCAAAATTTAAGGTCAATCGGACTTGATTTGATAGGTTTCAGCGTTAAAAGTAGAAGTTGAAAGTTCTTAGTTTCATTAGGCTTGAATTGGGGTATGATTCGTGGTTTTAACATTGTTTCAAGTGATTTGAGGGTTCGACTAAGTTCGTATGATATTATGGGACTTTGATGGTATGTTTGGTTGAGGTCCCGGGAGCCTCGGGTGAGTTTCGGATGGGTAACGGTCTGACGGATCATTTTTAGTACTTGGCTTAGTAGCTGAAGATTGTTGGTGTATTTTTCTAGTTTTCTTCTTCGCGTTCGCGAGTGGGTCCTTGCGTTCGCGAAGGGGAATTTGAGGCAGGCAAGATTTTCTCTTCGCATTCGCGAGGGGGTCTCGCGTTCGCGAAGAGGAGTTGGGGTCAGGCGAGGTTGTTCTTCGCGTTCGTGAATGGAAAAATAGTTGGGGTGGGTTTTTGCCTTCGCGTTCGCGAAGGGGAGCTCGCGTTCGCGAAGAGGAGCTCGATAAAGCATTGCGTTCGCGAGCAGTGTCTCGCGTTTGTGAAGGGCAATGTTGGGCAGCACAAATTTGTGCTTCGCGAACGCGAGGGACCTGTCGTGTTCGCGAAGAAGAGAGGTCTGGACAGAAAGTTTATGTTCTGAAAACTATTTTTGACGGACTGGAGCTCGGGAAGAGGTAATTTTTGGGAGATTTTCAAGGAAAATAACGGGGTAAGTGCTCTTAACTCATTATTGGTCAAATTATCTGAATCCATGGTTGTTTTTAACATTTAATGGGTGTATTAAATTGTAAATTTTAGAAAACCCTATTGGTTTAATTTGAAGATTTGAGGGTTGAGTTGATGTCGGAATTTGGTAAAATTAGTATGGTTAGACTCGTGGTTGAATGGATTTTCGGATTTTGTAATTTTTGTCGGGTTCCGAGACGTGAGCCCCACATGCGATTTTTGAGTTAAATTTCTGATTTTATTGCAAAATTAGTATTTTCTTATGGAATAAATTCTAATAAATTGTATTGACTAAATCAAATTAATTGTGGCTAGATATTAGTATTTTGGAGACCAATTCACGAGGCAACGGCATAGCGGAGTAAGAAATTATACGGTTTGAGGTAAGTAACATTTTTAAACTTGGTTCTGAGGCTATGAATCCCCGAATTGGTGTTATATAAATTGTTTGGAGGTGACGCACACGATAGTTGATGAGCGTGTAGACGTGCACCATTGGAATTGTGACTTGAATAAATTTTGTGAAGTTGTAAAAATTAAAGAATCATGTTGTTATCTGAACATTTCCCATGTGTTAGAGAAATTGAGCTTAGGCTCTTATTAAAGATCATGTTTAGGCTACGTGCCAATATTTTGGGATCCATGGGGTCGTGTTGCTGTTAAATTAATTGTTTTAAAAATGTACATTTTACACTCAGTTATATTTATCCATTGTGAGGATATTTATGGGATCGAGCTGTGCGCCGAAGCAAGCCATAATGGCTTTATATATATTATTATTATTATTATATGGATCGGGGTTGCTCGCCTGCAGTAGGCCTTATAGGCTATACTATTATACGGATCGGGGTTGCCTGCCTGCAGTAAGCCTTATAGGCTTTATTATTATACGAATCGGGACTGGCCGCCTGCAGTAGGCCATATCGGCTTTATATCACGCTTGGGCTAAAGGAGCCCCTCCGGAGTCTGTACACACTCCCAGTGAGCATAGATGATTATATATTCGGGATGGACTTCCTAGGGCATGGACTTGCCTTACTTATTTATATTGTGATGAATTTCCCTGGACATGGATCTTATCCGTATCATTTATATTTTGGGATAAATTACCCCAGGGCTGGATTGGCCTTATACGGTACTAAGTGACTGACTGTCAGTCAATGTGTATATATATATATAGGATGGAATATCCTTGGGCCGGATTGGCCATAAACAGTACCGAGTGACCGAATGATTTATGACCAGTATTACATGAGGTCTTTCCACTGAGATGTCATATTCCTCATATCATGCAGTATTGATCTATGTCACTTGTACTGAGTTTAACTGTTGAACTTGAAAGCATGCCTACATTTCTGTACCATTATTTATACTGGATTGTACCTGCGGAGCTCGTCACTACTTTCAGCCCAGAGGTTAGTCTTGTTACATATTGAGTTGGTTGTACTCATACTACACTTTGCACCTCCTGTGCAGATCCAGGTGCTTTCGGACACGGCGACCGTTAGATCTCAGAGTACTATCAGTTGGAGACAATCAAGGTAGCTGCCTGGAGTCCGCTGACCTTAACTCTCTTTCTTTCAGTTATTGTATTGTTCTATACTTTCAGACATGGTTTTATCAGTGAGACTTTGTATTCATATTAGATGTTCATGTACTCAGTGACATCGAGTTTTGGGAGTGTTTATATCTGTATTTATGAGATTTCTTCCACTGAATTTAAATATTATATTTTCAAACTTAAAAGATATGGTGGTTTATTGGGATTGTCGGCTTGTCTAGTATTGAGATAGGCGCCATCACGACAGGTGAGATTTTAGGTCGTGACACATTACATCAGTGCTCTTTCATGCGTAAGGGTAGAAATTTAGGCTATCTAGTTTCCGTGACAAATGTGGCTCCATGGTCCCTCGTTGAAATATTTCCTGTATTATCTGTCTGATAATGCAGCGGCTGCCTCGCCTTTTGTTCCGAAATAATATTTGATTCCTCTCCTGCCATATGAAATAAACACAACCTGCAAGTGACATTCTGTAGATTTCAGCATCTACATTCTCGCCATTACAGTGGGTGACTGCCCAAGCTACCTCATCATGCCATCACATTGGTTGTCTGATTATTCCCTGCCATTGTAGCAGTTGGTGCCATATCTCCACATATATCATTCTCTACATTACACAAAGGACAAGTTGAGTTTGTGGTGATACCCCATTGCATCAACTTGTCCCTAGTATATAACCTTTCATGAGCAACTAGCCTTAGAATGAATATCCATTTTGGTGCATCATAGTTATTGCACACCAGTTTCTTCCAATGTACTTTAGGGAAGTCCCCCCTTAGCTTCTTGTAGTAGTTTTTGATGGAGAACTGATGAATATTGATCAAATCTTGCATGCCCATCCCAACTTGAATCACATACTTACTAGCTTTCACTATTTTCTGTAGCAGCCATGATACATGATTACACCTAGCTTCCCATATTGGAATGTTTGCACCATAGTAAGCATGAACCCAGCGCACCATAATCTGTCCTTCTTCTTTTATAGGTTCCATAATTGTTTGAAAATGACAGTTTTGTTCCATATTTCTACATCAACAAAGTTTACTCGCCCCCGCTGTAATGGGATAACACAAAGTTTTTCAAGCAAGAAGTGTTTTGTTAGAACTTCCTGTATCTCTAGTCCATAAGAATCTTCGACATGTTGTCACTATCAAGTTGATTATCCTCTTTGGCAAAACAAAAACATGCGACCAATATGTTTGAATAGCAAACAAGACACTCTTAATTAGCATTACTTTTCTAGCATAGGAGAGAAATTTACTGGTCCAGCTTGTGATTTTACCCAACATATTATCTATCAATGGCTGACATTGTGTAATAGATAGCCTTTTAGAGCTTAGGGGTACCCCCAGGTATCTGAATGGAAGCTCCCCTTTTAAAAATCCTAGTATAGCTAATATCTGTTGTTGAAACGCTGGATTAACTCCCCCAAAATATATCGAGATCTTTGTAAGATTGGAAGTAAGTCCAGATGCCCGTGAAAATTCCCGAAAACAGTTGAATAGCAGTTGCACTAAAGTTTTATCACCCTTGCAAAATAATAGTAGGTCATCAGCAAATCCAAGCCGAGTGATCTTAAGTTTAGCACACTTAGGGTGGAACTTCAATGCCGGAATTGTTATCATATTTTTTAGTAGTCTGCTCAAGTACTCCATTACAAGCACAAATAAATAGGGGGACATTAGATCCCCCTATCTAAGGCCCCTCTTTGCTGCAGAAGGTCTACTTGGTTTGCCATTAATGTTGATTGAGTAGGACACTGTTTTCAAACAGGTCATGATCTAGCTCACAAACTTTGTTGGAAAGTGCAGACCTTGTAGTACTTGTTCAATAAATACCCACTCTACAGAGTCATATGTCTTCTGCATATCAATTTTGAGCATGCGTCTCGGAGATATCCCTTTCCTACCATAACCTTTGACAAGTTCATGTCCCAAGATGATATTGTCTGTAATAACTCTACCCAGCACAAATGCAGATTGACTATTATCAATTAACTCAGGCATAAGAGCTTGCATCCTCTTAATAATCACCTTGGATATAATTTTGTATAGCACAGTACAACAGGAGAGAGGTCTAAACTCTTTTACACTAAGAGGGTTCCTTACTTTCGGTATGAGTGTCACTGAAGTGCAATTGATGGGCATGTACATGTCTCCTCTCTTAAAGAATTTATCAACAACCTCAGTGATTCCCCTCCCCCCCCCC
>AWOL01S0007058.1:25265-36950 GCA_000715115.1 Nicotiana otophora
AATGCCCTGCCAGCTTGTTTTAAAGAAATGGGCATTAAAGCCATCACATCCAGGGGCCTTCTGATCATCAATGTCCATCAAAACATTGAAAATTTCCTCATCAGTCACAGATGAGATTAGCTGTAATTGTTGATCTCTGCTAAATCTATTTCGTTCCTGAAATATATCCAATTAAACAACAGGCAGGCATGTTGCAGCAGATCCTAGCAAACTTTGATAGAATTTTAAGATTTCTGTCTCCACCTCTCTTTCTGTGTGTTCAATATTGCCATCCAATGTATTCAACCGTCTTATTTGATTATGGGCCACCATGTTCTTCATGCACGCAAAGAAGTATGCATTGTTTGAGTCTCCCAGGTGTAGCCATTTAACTCTTAATTTATGCTTGAGAATGCTCTCATCAATAGATATCCATTTTTCTAACTGCATTTTAAGCTCCTTTGCCCTCTCAACTAGTACAACATGTTCATTTGGATCTCTTGATTGGACTTGGATTTCAGCCAAGAGTTTCCTGCATTCCTCCACCTTCTCACCTATCTTTGAATACTCCTTAGTGTTTAGGTTTTTCAATCCTTGCTTCACCTGTTGCAATCTAGTCCAGATGCCATGCATCCCTTGTTTATGTCTTCCATTGCTCCATTCATTGCCCACCACATTTAGGAAATCAGGGTGTTGCACCAAATGATTTAGAAATCTGAATGGGCGTGCACCCTTAATAGGGATGTCTGCAAACTCCACAACTAATGGTGAATGGTCTGAAAACCTTGGGTCAAGAGTAGTAGCTTCCAAGTGTGTCCATCGAATTATCCATTCACTATTACCTAGTGCCCAGTCGATCTTGCTATGTGTATGATTATTACTCCAAGTATACCTCCTTCTAGTTGTCTTTATCTCTGTCATATTAGTGTCCACCAGGAATTGTTGAAAATCAGCTACCTCAAATTCCTGGATTGGGTTCCCATTTAGCCTGTCATCAAGATGTGTGATGGCATTTAGTATACTGTTTACTTTTATTAAACAGTAGGTCGCGCCTGTTCTTTCAGTGACCTACTTTATTTACTTAATTTTCTTTAAAAAATTTCAAATATTCTCAACGACTATTAACACTAGTTTTTTTAGCAGCATTTTTTAATGGATTTAATTATAGGGTGAGACCTTTTCTCCTACCTATATGTTTATATAATTTTGAGTTGTTTGTGTTGAGTTATCATAAAACTTTCTAACACAAAACTTATAGTTGATCATGTTGGGTTTAAGTCCCTCTTAGAGCTTAAAAGAAGGTGAATGGGAAATGGGGAGAAAAATAAAATTTTGATTTTTCCTCCTTGACAAAGGGACATTGTCCCATATTGGAGAAAAAGACTTTTGATGGGTATATATACAATTTCTCTTCTTCTAGCTCTTAAAGAGTTAAGAAGAAGGCGAGCCTCGCGCCGTCGTCGTCGTCACTCACTCGGCTTGGCTTCGGCTTCGGCTTCGAATTCGGATTTTGTCAAATGATTGATTGATTAATTTTTTGGATCAAATATATTTGTAAATATTAACGCAATATTAATTAATCCAAATTAGACTGATATGTAACGGTAATTCAATTTTCATCCGTTTTAATTTTTCCGTTATAATTTGAATTTGGCGGTTTGCATAAATGGCCGTTTTACAAAACATCCATTTTGAGTTGCAACCTTACCTGAAGAGATGTAACTCTTCAATATGACCCAATATTTTTGGTTATAAATACATGAACCCTCCCTCAGATTTTCCTAACGAAAATTTTGAATTCTCCTCTTCCTTTCTGCATTGTTTTAACTATAACAAAGCAACAGTAAATGTGATTTGTTGCCGCCATTTGTATTCGTTAAAATACTGGGGTTTGAAGTACCGCTACACCAGTGTATAATTTATTCTATCCTGGGAGGAAATAATCCACAACCTCGGTTACTAGGAGGGGATTAAGTTCCTTAAGGATACACTGTGAATTCAGTGGGCTTAGATTAATTTCTACTTCTTCTACATTTCTGTCTATACGTTATTTTCTACTCCAGAATTATTTTACAAATACAGTACTCTAATAAGCTAAAGGAACTTAAATTTATTTTTTGTATTTGTGTTATACTCACTATTCTGGAGACTAAAACCTTTGTGGTTGTCTACTCCCGTTTTGGAGATTAAAACCTTCGTGGTTTTCTACTCCATTTGTTTACTTTAATGTATATTCTGTTTTGGTTTGCTATTTGTTATTCGGAAATTAAAATCCTAGCGATTTTCTACTCTATTGGAGAATAAAATCTACGCGATTTTCTACTCCAGTTTTATTCGGTCTGAAGATATAAAAACTTTATCGTTTATTAAACATTTATTTTTGTCATTCTTCTACAGAAATAACTGCAGAGAACGGAAACCAGACTATTCCTATGGTGACTGCCAATGCATCGACAAGCCGAACAACACCGGCATTGGCACCGGCACCGACAAAAAAATTCGAAAAAATTTTCAGGATTGATTTCAAGCGCTGGCAGCAGAAGATGTTCTTCTACTTTACGACTTTAAGTCTACAAAAGTTCATTAAGAAAGATGTTCCTATTCTCCCCGATGAAACTCCAGACAATGAACGCTTTCTCGTGACTGAGGCATGGAAGCATTCTGAGTTTCTATGCAAGAATTACATTCTTAGCGGACTGGAGGACGATCTGTATAATATCTATAGTAATGTGGAGACGTCAAAAGAACTGTGGATTGCGCTTGAAAAGATATACAAAACTGAGGATGCCGGGTTGAAGAAATTTGTTGCCGCTAAATATTTGGACTACAAAATGGTTGATAGCAAGTCTATTATTACCCAAATCCAGGAATTGCAAATGATTATTCACGATCTCCTTGTTGAAGGTATAAGTCGAATTAATACTTATGTTGAAAGTATTAATTATATTATTATTACTAACAGAATTTTCATTAAAGGTCTTGTCATCAATGAAGCATTCTAAGTTGCAGCGATGATTAAGAAGTTGCCTCCTTTGTGGAAGGACTTCAAAAATTACTTGAAACACAAACGCAAAGAGATGTCGCTTGAAGATCTCATTGTTCGATTGAGAATCGAAGAGGACAACAAAGCTGCTGAAAAGAAAGGTCGTGGAAACTCCACAATAATGGGAGCAAACATTATTGAGGATGCTCCTCAAAATAATAAAAACAGGAAGAAGGCTTCAAAAAGCAACCCAAGCAAGAAGCGGTTCAAAGGAAATTGCTACAACTGTGAGAAATCTGGGCACAAATCTGCAGATTGTCGTGCTCCAAGGAAAGACAAGAAGAAGGGTCAAGCAAACATGGTTGAAAAGCACGAAGATATTGATGACTTGTGTGCTATAATTTCTGAATGCAACCTGGTAGGAAATCCTAAGGAGTGGTGGATTGATTCTGGAGCCACTCGCCATGTTTGTATTGTTAGAGAAGCATTTGCTACATATGCTCCCGTTGGACCCGAAGAGACGCTTTCTATGGAAAATTCTGCAACGGCCAAAATTGAAGGATGTGGCAAGATATTTCTGAAAATTACTTCTGGCAAGGTGGTGACTCTGAACAACGTCCTTCATGTTCCCGAGATTAGGAAGAACTTAGTGTCTATTGTACTTCTTGGTAATAACAGGTTTAAGTACGTTTTTGTATCTGATAAGGTTGTAATAAGTAAGAATGAGATGTTTGTAGGAAGAGGTTACCTCACTGAGGGCCTTTTCAAACTGAATGTAATGGTCATTGAGAATAATAAAATTTTAGCTTCTTCTTACTTACTTGAGTCAAATGATTTTATGGCATATACGTTTAGGACATGTCAATTATAAAACCTTGCGAAAAATAATTAATTTGGAAGTATTGCCTAAGTTTGAATGCGACAAATCAAAATGTCAAATATGTGTGGAATCTAAGCATGTTAAACATCCTTATAAGTCAATTAAATGGAATTCAAATCCTTTAGACTTAATTCACACAGATATTTGCAACATGAAGTCTGTCACGCCCCAAACTCGGGGAGCACGACCGACGCTCAACCGAGTAAACCCGGCTGAGCAAGTCTGTTAGATTTCATTCTACCCAAACTCATTCATGAAATAATAAGAGATGTACTCCATTAATCAAACACTGAAAATATTTCATTAACAACTTCCCTTTTCATTCCCTTTAGCAGCTTCCTTCATAATTTCCAAAATATTACGAGTTTATAGAATTAATGAAACACACGATTTCCAAATACCAACATTTCTAGTTCAATTCCTAACTTCAATCACAACCCACAACCTATCTACGGAGTCTCTAAGTACAATAGAAGAGTAATATGAAAATGCCGGCAACAAGGCCCCGGCTATACCTCAAAACACAGTACATGAGAAACAAAAGATACATGACCCCGAAATGAAGTGGGGCTCACCAAATCAGCTGAAAAGAATGCACTTCTATCACTGATCAATGCCACTTGCTGTAGAACCACCTGCATCCATTAAAGATGCAGCGCCCCCGGCAAAAGGGACGTTAGTACTGTCGAATAGCACTAGTATACATAGCTAAAGTCCTCTTTCAAAATAGAATACCCATAAAAACAAAAGGGCAACATATAGATACAACCGGTCATAATCAACAATATTCAAATGTTCAGTTAAAACATAATACTTTTCAAAATACGAACTTCATATACAATTTTGGTTGGGAGATCATTAGCACCGATATACCACCGTCTTTGTTAACACGGAGTCCGATCACACCCGATCGGCTAAGCGATCTGCCCACGAACAATGTGGTTTGACATGTGATGCGAAAGAAAGTTGTTACCAAGAGTAGTATCACCATATGCGCAATATGGCGTCTGATCTCCACATGATCAGTTAGGCCGCCTTCCTACATATGCCGTGTGGGCTGACTTTTCCAATCCACAAAGGTTCCAGTTTCATCCCAATTAAGGGGAATAATATCACAATTTCCCAAAGGTTCCAATTTCATCCCAAATAAGGGGAATAATCCCAATCTACCCCTACACCGGCACGTGTAGTTTCAGGTGTGGGCCTTATGACCCACCCTTCCTCGATTTTGCTAATAATGCTCCCAAAAATATTTTTGATTTGATATGCAAACAGAAATATCATAAATACAATTGTACTCTCCTCAACATCTTTCACATTGTATAAATTATCATTAGTATTCCCAGTCATTCACAACGACAATATTTCCTTGGCTCATTAGACCATTCACAAGATTCTTTATTCCCGGCTCGATGGCCGTATTTTATATTCCACACTTTCACTTCTTTCAATTTCAAAGATCACCATCAAGTATCAACATATAGGATATTTTAGAAATCATATACTTCAAATCTATTTGAAATGGAAACTTCAAACACAGATGGTTTCTTCCCAAAGAATGAAGCATCCCATCCAATAATAGAAACATACATGAAAATCATAAACAATCAATACACCATTTATTCTTACAATGCTCTTCCCTAGCAATGACAATGTACCAGTTCAACACATGAGTATATAGAACTCGAATCACAACAACAACAACAACAACAACCCAGTATAATCCCACTAGTGGGGTCTGGGAAGGGTAGTGTGTACGCAGACCTTACCCCTACCCTGAGGTAGAGAGGCTGTTTCCAAATGAACCTCGGCATCCTTCCCTCCAAGAACTCCCCACCTTGCTCTTGGGGTGACTCGAACTCACAACCTCTTGGTTGGAAGTGGAGGGTGCTTACCATCAGAGCAACCCACCTTGTCTTAATATAGAACTTGAATCACACTAGATATATTTATAAAGCAAAGCATTAGTTAAAGCAACCACTAATGGGTATGAATTGAGTACAAAAGCCTTTAGGTAATTCTATCTTCGAAGTAATTTTTAAACAATTGAGTCGAGGCTCATTTCATATTCTTTATTGCATCTTCTCAAATCATTTACACTACTAGACACAATCATAACTTAAATTCTTGGCACGTAGGCCACACTCTATATCCCTAATTAACTTATTTCTCTTCCAACCATATTTATAGATTATCAACAATAAGACATGTCATCAAGACTTTAGGTACACCTATGAGCAATTAAGAGTCTTAAGAATGTTGATATTTTCTCACACAATTTGGCATATTATCTTTCATTGAAACACGACTCAAAGCCATAACCTTTTAATACGCAACCCATACTTTGAAACTTACGGAAACATTATGGAATTCAATTCCAGGAGAGAAAGTTTAGCTAACATACCTCAATCGAGCTTCCTTAACTCTAGAATGATCCGGAATTCTTAGCAATCCCGATCTATTTTGAGACATAACAAAATTGAACTATAATTAGGAAGATATTCATGGTCTCAGCTCTTTTGAGCATTTTAACAAACACTAGGTGTGCAAATTTAACTACAAGGTTCTTCTACAAGATTTCCTTTACTCCACAACTCAATCCTTACTTATTTCAGCTCAACAATCTTTTCATAATTTTTATTGGTACATGCATGTATAAATAATAATCTCATACCCATGAATCATACTTCTAATCAATCATCTTCTACCATAATTCAAAATTGAAAACTAGGGTATGGAATCTTACCTCTTAAATGAAGAACTTGTGGGTTTTTCTTATTAATCTTTCAGGATTTGAGCAAGACTTGATGAATAATTAACCTAGGGTTTCCTCTCTCTATTAAACATTCTCCCTTCTCTCTAAAACATCAGAATTTTTGCTCAAAAATGACGCTTTGCGTGTATTTA
This sequence comes from Nicotiana otophora, assembly GCA_000715115.1. Lineage (NCBI taxonomy): Eukaryota > Viridiplantae > Streptophyta > Magnoliopsida > Solanales > Solanaceae > Nicotiana > Nicotiana otophora. The sequence goes on from AWOL01S0007058.1 coordinate 32,015, forward strand.
ACGAAGTAGGGTCGGGTTTTAAAAACCCAAAAATGGAGATCCGGAACAGGTTCTGCGGTCGCATATGCGACCGCATATCGGTCGCATAATTACAGACCAAAACGATCAAAAAGCTGTCCGGGTATGTGATTACTATGCGGTCCGTATAACTGTTATGCGATCACATAATGCACCGCATAATAGTTATACGGTTGCATAGCCAACCGCATAATTGCCCCCAGACTGGCCCTTCTCCTGCTCACTTCTGTGGCCATTATGCGGCCCGCGGAGTGATTATGCGGTCGCATAATGGATCGTATAAACACGCTTTTCCGCCAAAAAGTTTCCTTTACTTTCCAATGCATTGTTCAACCCCAAAAGTCCGAATCCTCAAACACGTAAACCTACTCTGGCACCACGAAACCTTAAATTCACTTGCGAAATTTACGGGGCTTTACACTGAAATACTTCAAACTTTTCTGAGGTGTTACAAAGTCAATACCATCTCGCGGTGGAATGAAGTATTTCATAACTTTTATTGATGACAGTACTCGATATTGCTATGATTACTTATTTAATAGTAAAGATGAAGCAATAGATGCATTCAAGCAATACAAAAATGAAGTTGACGCAACTTAACAAGAAAATCAAAATGATAAGAAGTGATAGGGGTGGTGAATATGAATCTCCTTTTGAAGAAATATGTTTAGAATATGGAATTATTCATCAAACAACGGCCCCTTACACGCCCCAATCCAATGGGATTGCGGAAAGAAAGAATCATTCATTAAAGGAGATGATGAACGCATTGTTGATAAGTTTTGGTTTGCCACAGAACTTGTGGGGGGAAGCCATTCTTACAGCTAACGGGATACTAAATCGAGTACCCCATAGCAAAACGCAATCCATTCCATATGAAAAATGGAAAGGAAGGAAGCCCAACTTGAATTATTTTAAAGTGTGGGGGAGTTTGGCAAAAGTGCAAGTTCCTAAACCCCAAAGGGTAAAGATAGGACCAAAAATTGTTGATTGTGTTTTCATAGGATATGCAACCAATAGTAAAGTATATCGATTTCTAGTGCATAAATCAGAAAATCCCGACATTCATAATAATACGATTATAGAATCAGATAATGCTGAGTTCTTCGAGAATATATATCCGTATAAAAAGGAATATGAGTCAATTGGTGAAGGATCTAAATGACCTCGGGAAGAAACAAAAGAAAGTACGTATAATTAGGAGGATCCAAGACGTAGTAAACGTCAAAGAATGCCTACTTCATTTGGACCAGATTTTGTGACTTTCTTATTGGAAAATGAGCCTCGAACATTTAAAGAAGCTATGTCTTCTTCGGAATTATTATTTTGGAAAGAGGCAGTCAATAGTGATATAGAATCCATACTGAACAACCATACATGGGAATTGGTTGATCTTCCTCCAAGCAATAAACCATTGGATTTTAAATGGATTTTTAAAAGTAAAATGAAAGATGATGGTACTATTGACAAATATAAGGCAAGACTTGTGGTCAAAAGGTATAGACAACGAGAAGGTCTCGATTATTTTGATACATAATCTCCAGTTACAAGAATTACGTTCATACGAACGTTAGTAGCATTAACTATGGTATATGGTCTTGAAATTTATCAAATAGACATTAAAACGGCTTTCTTAAATGGAGAGTTGGAGGAAGAAATTTACATGGAACAACCTGAAGGGTTTGTAGTTTTAGGTAAAGAAAAGAAAATATGTAGACTTGTTAAGTCACCTTACGGACTAAAACAAGCACCCAAACAATGGCATGCGAAATTTGACCAAACAATGTTGTCAAATAGTTTTAAGATAAATGAATGTGATAAATGTGTGTACATTAAAAATGTTGCAAATCACATAGTCATTGTTTGCTTATATGTGGATGATATGCTGATAATGAGTAGTGACATTGCCAACATAAATGTGACCAAGCGTATGCTAACTAGCAAGTTTGATATGAAAGACTTGGGAGTTGCCGATTTAATTCTGGGTATTAAGATCCATAAGACTCCTCAAGGTCTGGCTTTGTCACAATCTCATTACATAAAAACAGTACTTAACAAATTCACGTACTTAGATTTTAAAGTTACAAAGACTCCAATTGACGTGAATCTTGCGCTTGCAAAGAACAAAGGCCAAAGCATATCACAATTGGATTATGCTCGTGTGCTAGGATGTTTAATGTATATCATGAATTGTACTCGACCAGATATAGCTTGTGCTATAAGTAAATTGAGTCGGTACACGAGTAATCCAGGTCAATCTCATTGGATGAGGATGAAACGAGTTTTGGGGTATTTAAAACATACCCAAGACTTTGCTTTGCACTACAGTAATTATCCTGTAGTAATTGAGGGATACTGTGATGCAAATTGGATCACCGGTTCAATTGATTCTAAGTCCACAAGTGGATATGTATTTACTATTGGTGGAGGAGTGGTATCTTAGAAGTCGTTCAAACAAACGTGTTATCACGACCCAAAATCCCACCACAGGCGTTGTAATGGCACTTAGTCATTAAGACTAAGTAAGCCGAGTACAATTACATTTCAAGTTTTTTTTAAAAATAAACAATCGAAGTCAACAACGGAATCAAATATGAAAACCTCCCAAGACTGGTAATACTGAGTCACGAACTCTAACTGAATACATGAAATGATCTCAAGGATCGAATACTCAATACTATTTGAATAATAATTAATAGTACAATAAAATAGAAAGACTCCAAGGAACTGCGACGACAAAGCAGCTCTACCTTAAATCCTTGCGATCGCACTCTAACTCTGTTCTGAGTCCGATATCTTCAATACATGGCTCTGCAAAATAATGTGCAGAAGTGTAGTATGAGTACACCACGGTCGGTACCCAATAAGTATCAAGACTAACCTCAGTGGAGTAGAGACGAGGTACAATGAAGACACTCGCTAGTCTAATAACTATCGTTCACATATAATTCCTCCGAATAAATCTCTTTCAAATATAATTCCCTCAAATAAATATCTTTCAAATATAATTCCTTCAAATAAATCTCTCTTAAATATAATTTTCACAAATAAATATCTTTCAAATATAATTCCTTCAAATGAATCTCTATCAAATATAATTTCCTCAAATAAATATCTTTCAATATAATTCTTTCAAATAAATCTCTCTCAAATATAATTTCCTCAAATAAATATCTTTCAAATATAATTATTTAAAAAAAAATCTCTTTCAAATATAATTTCCTCAAATAAATATGTTTCGAATAAAAGTCATCCTGTGACACCTCATTTCAAAATCATAAAGTACGGGTCTCAGCCCAATTTCATATTTTCACGGCACCTCGTGCCAATTTCTCTATCACAACCGCACAAACAACTCACGTGCCAATTATCATTATCATTTAACTACAATACCTCGTGCCCACATTTCATATCACAACTGCACGGACAACTCACGTGCCAAATATCATCATCATATTTTTCCCGGCACCCCGTGCCCACATTTCATATCACAACTGCACGGACAACTCACGTGCCAAATATCATCATCATATTTTTCCCGGCACCCCGTGCCCACATTTCATATCTATTGCGGCGTGCAACCCGATCCCACATAACATTAATTATACATGTTGCAGCGTGCAACCCGATCCCATATAATATAATCTACCTGGCAATAGCCACAGGCTCCCAATTTTAACATAAATTATGTTGTTATCAATTTATCAACAATAAGACAAATTGCACAAGGTATAAAAATGAACATAAGGAAAATCACAACATCACACAAAAGTTACCAACGCAATAACTCCACATCATCACATAGCATCCCTGATAATAGTCACCCTTATCTCTCCTATAGCTACCCTTATCACTCCTATAATAGCCTCCCTTATCCCTCCGTCCTGACAATAGCAATAGCCACCCTTATCGCTCATATAACCACCCTTATCTCTCCTATAGCTACCCTTATCGCTCCGCCCAGACAATATCCCAACACACACACAACAATTGTGAAATGCCACTCTTATACCCACATAATATCAACAGTGAAATGCCACCCTTATATCCTCAAAATAATAACTCAAATAACACAATAATTTACACGGAATATTATCACGGGAACATAACAAAATCAATTCATATCACGATTTACCCAATGGCCACAACCAATTCCAAAGATGCAACAAAATCAATTAATTTTACAACAAATAGTCCAAGGATCCACACAATATATATAAGACCTCAAAAATAATCAACGGAGATAGAAAATAATCAGCATAGGGTGACGCCTTCATTAATCCAAATTTTGATAATTATATTTATACTTCTTCTTAAGTTTGTTTAATTAATTATTTGCATATGAAAAATACATAATTGAAATTATATTCTAAGAAATATCAAATCATCAAATTCACAGAATCCATATAAATATACAAGTAATAATCACATCAAATTATGGACCTTCAGGCTGAAGTTGAATTGGAATTTCAAAGTTTGAGAACTTCAAACTCAAAAGTTTTAGATTTAAACTACAAACTCGAAAGTTTGAAGTTAGGCATAGCAAACTTTCAACTGTAGATTTTCGTGTCTGCAGTTGATATTTTAATCGCATTTTCAGACCTTGCATCTTCACTTTTTTTTTTTAGAAAACTTTCTTGAATTCCAGCCTTAGAGTTCTAGAGAAAAAAAAAGAAAAAGAAAAAAAAAGAGCAAGCTTCTTTTATCTTTTCTGGGATCTGAAGTTGAGTTTTCTCGACTTCATTTGTTGTTGGTTTTTCATTCTTGCTGGTTTTCTGCTGCTATTTGGTTCCCTGTTGTTAATCCTTCTCAACACCAGACACTTATTTTCTTTTATTAAGATTTTCTGCTGATTAGGCAATAAATCCGGCTAAGGCAAAATTACACACCCGGCATAGGCTTCTGTTCGTTGCTCCTT
>AWOL01S0007060.1:7787-19586 GCA_000715115.1 Nicotiana otophora
AATTTCTATCTTTACAATAAAGAACATCTCATAACATTTCTCATATTATGTGTATAATTTAAAGCATATTCGGAAGTAGTAATATTAATAACTATATCAAATTATATTTTTCAAAAAATGTTCCACTCAAAATAAATACCATATCACAATGTATCTAATGGTATCAAGGTTGTTAAACTTATGGAGTCTTACAATAACATAGTCACAAATCATTCATAACCTCATCAATGGCCTTAAACCCTTCAAGCTCATATGGATTACTACGACTCATCCTAGTATTAATGTACGGGATGTAACATCCTTCCGCCCTTTAGAAACATTCGTCCTCGAATGGTAACTCTTAGAGATTTACAAATGTTTTCACTAGGGTCTCCTATGTAAACTAAACTAAATTCCGAACTATTTCTTAAGTCTCGACTATTCACAACCTTTTGTACTTGAGTATCTCGTATCTTCTTCACCTTTACCTTACTTACCTTTTAATCTCACATCGTATCTTCTGTCTCTTTCATAACCTTCCTTCCACAAAAGTAGAAATTACATCTACGCCTTAAAGCTCTATTGTGATAGCACCTCTGGTGCATACAAAATTCGGTGGAAGCTTTATACTGAATTATTACGACTTAGCTCTATGGCACGATCTGGAAACAAAAGAAGGGTAACATTAAGTAAATTCCCTATATCCTCTCAGTTATAAATGTGATGTGCAACACACCCAAAAGTGAGACACTACTAGGCACGGCTTTCTAGACTTCCTAGGACACGACCCGCTCTGATACCACTTTGTCACGCCCCAAACGTACGGAGGCGTGGCTAGCACCCGGTGCCGTACTGGCCCGAGCGAACCACTATTTAACTCATTTTTGTTTTTTAACTATCATGGGCCAACATGGCTACAATTCATAATGTATAACTATAAGTGGGCAAGCGTTGTATCAATGAACCATCGTTCTTAAAACATTAGTACATATGTGCCGTCAAGGCCTCTGACATACTGTACAAAATGAACCTTTGTATACAAAGGCTCTAAGATTATTCGACATCAAATGGGATAGGGTACCGGCCTACCCATCAGTCTGTAGCATAACTCTGACATGATGACTTATAGACTCGGTTGCACTCCGAATCAGGTGGAGTCTTACCGATCCCTCGCTGAATGCTGACCTTGTTTACTATAAGGTCTCATCAAACTAATTGTCTATACCTACAGGCATGAATACAGCGTCCCCAACAAAAGGACGTCAATATGAATAATGTACCGAGTATGTATGGCGGAACTGAAATATAACAATAAGTCAACATTAATTAAAGACATATAAGAATCAGCCTAAATCTACGAAGAGCCATCGTATATGCATACTTATAATACTTATATATATAATGCTTCTCTTTGATAATTTTATCCATATCGTATGATGCATGACTGCCCAACTGATCAGTGGTAACTGCCCGACTGTCTAAAGCGCGGTGGTAAATGATTGACTGCCCGACCGGCCACAGCTCGGTGGTAAATGTATTATTGCCCAACCAGCCGTAGCTCGGTGGTAAATGCATGACTGCTCGATCAGTCGTAGCTCAGTGGTAAATGAATATGCATGTCTACCCAACCGACGGTAAATAATGATACATAATTGCCTAACCGGTACTAACTGCCCGACCGGCCGTAGCACGGTGGTAAATGCATGAAGATGCGTGTATCACTATATTAAAAACATTAACTTCTTTATCAAATACCTCAATAGGGAACTATATACATTCTTAGACATGCTTGAATATAACTTTACCATAATGAATAAAATAAACATCCTTAACTCCTAAGAGTAGAACCATTTATGCAATAATATTACGTTTACGTATCGTTACTTGGATCATGCCAAAAGAAGAAAGGATTAGCCTTAACATACCTGAGCCGATTCTCTTGTCAATACAGCTAACACATATCAATTGCGACAATATGTAACGGCAAATTGAAGAAGGGAGAAATCCGTATGATATTCTTGAGAAAGATTGTACCGTACACCCTTAGAATCAAAATCTCATGTTGCGATAACATTAGGTAGACTTTGTATGAAGTTGTTGAATCATATTCGTTGTTATTGCAACATTAGCTCTGCTAAAGCTTTAAGAATGAGAATTCCATCTGTTGGCTAACTTGACATCCAACTTGCTGGTCTAATTCTAAAGTGGCAAGCATGCCATAACTCATCATCCAAACCAAGTTATATTACCACTAAATCTCCACGTTATGCCATAATGTGTCTAGTCTTATTTTCCAAGTTATATTACCACTAAATAAACCAAATTCCAAGGAACATTTCACGTGTAAACAAGGCATGTTTTGTCTTATGACTCATCATTCATATTGGTGCCACTTTGGCATAGCTTAATGCCAAGTGGCAGCCACAACAAGGATCCTTATCCACATAATCATAATTATCCCCACCATTAATCAATTATCGACATAATTAAGAATTATCTCAAATTACTAAAAATACTACTCACTTTTAATATACTTTATGTACCCTACTATTATGGTCATGTGGTACCATATAAAATCAATACATACACTAATATTTCATTAAAACATCCATGTAAAAGCACACATATATTTTATCAACTTCTACTTTTTCTAATCTCATAAAAAGAGTACAAATTTTTGTGCGCTTAATTCTCAAAACGGTAAAAAGATAACCTTCTTTTCTTGTAGGAAAATAATTTCTATCTTTACAATAAAGAAAATCTCATAAACTTTCTCATATTATGTGTATAATTTAAAGCATAGTCTGAAGTAGTAATATTAATCACTATATAAAATTATATTTTTCAAAAAGTGTGCCACTCAAAATAAATACCATATCACAATGTATCTAACAGTATCAAGATTGTTACACTTATGGAGTCTTACAATAACATAGTCACATATCCTTTATAACCTCATCAATGGCCTTAATCCATTCAAGCTCATATGGATTACTACGAGTCATCCTAGTATTAAAGTACGGGATGTAACATCCTTCCCCCCTTTAGAAACATTCGTCCTCGAACGTTAAATCTTAGAGATTTACAAAAATTTTCACTACGGTCTCCTCTGTAAACTAAACTAAATTCCGAACTATATCTGAAGTCTCGACTATTCACAACCTTTTGTACATGAGTATCTCGTATCTTCTTCACCTTTACCTAACTTACCTTTCAATCTCGCATCGTATCTTCTGTCGCTTTCATAACCTCCCTTCCACATAAGTAGCAATTACATGTACGCCTTAAAGCTCTATTGTGATAGCACCTCTGGGGCATACAAAATTCGGTGGAAGCTTTATACTGAATTATTACGACTTAGCTCTATGGCACGATGTGGAAACAAAAGAAGGGTAACATTTCCTAAGTGCCCTATATCCTCTCTGTTATAAATGTGGTGCGCAACACACCCAAAAGTGAGACACTACTAGGCACGACTTTGTAGACTTCCTAGGACACGACCCGCTATGATACCAGTTTGTCACGCCCCAAACCTACGTAGGCATGGCTGGCACCCGGTGCAGTACTGGCCCGTGCGAAGCACTATTTAACTCATTTTTGTTTTTTAACAATCATGGGCCAACATGGGTACAATTCATAATGTATAACTATAAGTGGGCAAGCATTGTATCAATGAACCATCGTTCTTAAAACATGAGTACATATGGGCCGTCAAGGCCTCTGACATACTGTACAAAATGAACCTTTGTATACAAAACCTCTATGATTATTCGACATCAAATGGGACAGGGTACTGGCCTACCCATACGTCTGTAGCATAACTCTGACACGATGACTTATAGACTCAGTTGCACTCCGAATGAGGTGGAGTCTTACCGATCCTTCGCTGAATGTTGACCTCGTTTACTATAAGGTCTTGTCAAACTGATTGTCTATACCTACAGGCATAAATGCAGCGCCCCAACAAAAGGACGTTAGTATGAATAATGTACCGAGTGTGTAAGGCGGAACTGAAATATAACAATAAGTCAACATTAATTAAAGACATATAAGAATCAACCTGAATCTCTGAAGTGCCACCGTATAGGCATACTTATTATACTTATATATATAATGCTTCTCTTTGATACTTTTATCCATATCGTATGATGCATGACTACCCAGCTGATAAGTGGTAACTGTCCAACTGACTGTAGCGCGGTGGTAAATGTTGTACTGCCCGACCGGCCGTAGCTCAGTGGTAAATGTACCAGCCATAGCTCGGTGGTAATTGCATGACTGCCCGATCGGCCGTAGCTCAGTGGTAAATGAGTATGCATGTCTGCCCAACCGGCGGTAAATAATGATAAATAACTGCCTAACCGGTGCTAACTGCCCGACCGGCCGTAGCACGGTGGTAAATGCATGAAGATGCATGTATCACTATATTGAAAACATTAACATCTTTATCAAATACCTCAATAGGGAACTAGATACATACTTAGACATGCTTGCATATAACTTTGCCGTAATGAATAAAATAGACATCCTTAACTGCTAAGAGTAGAACCATTTAGGCAATAACATTACATTTACGTATCGTTACTTGGGTCATGACAAAAGAAGGAAGGATTAGCCTTAACATACCTGAGCCAATTCCCTTGTCAATCCATCTAACACACATCAATTGCGACAATATGTAATGGCAGATCGAAGTAGGGAGAAATCCGTATGATATTCTTGAGACAGATTGTACCGTACTCCCTTAGAATCAAAATCTTACATTGCGATAACATTAGGTAGACTTTGTATGAAATGTTTGAATCATATTCGTTGCTACTGCAACATTAGCTCTGCTAAAGCTTTAAGAATGAGAATTCTATCCATTGGCTAACTTGACATCCAACTTGCTGGTCTAATTCTAAAGTGGCAAGCATGCCATAACTCATCATCCAAACCAAGTTATATTACCACTAAATCTCCAAGTTATGCCATAATGTGTCTAGTCTTATTTTACAAGTTATATTACCACTAAATAAACCAAAATCCAAGGAACATTTCACGTGTAAACAAGGCATGTTTTGTCTTATGACTTATCATTCATAGGTGCCACTTTGGCATAGCTTAATGCCAAGTGGCAGCCCCAACAAGGATCCTTATCCACATAATCATAATTATCCCCACCATTAATCAATTATCGACATAATTAAGAATTATCTCAAATTACTAAAAATACTACACACTTTTAACAAACGTTATGTACCCTACTATCATGATCATGTGGTACCATATAAAATCAATACATACACTAATACTTTATTAAAACATCCATGTAAAAATACACATATATTTTATCAACTTCTACTTTTTCTAATCTCATAAAAAGAGTACAAATTTTTGTGCGCTTAATTCTTAAAACGGTAAAAAGATAACCTTCTTTTCTTGTAGGAAAATAATTTCTATCTTTACAATAAAGAAAATCTCATAAACTTTCTCATATTATGTGTATAATTTAAAGCATATTCTGATGTAGTAATATTAATAACTATATAAAATTGTATTTTTCAAGAAATGTTCCACTCAAAATAAATACCATATCACAATGTATCTAACGGTATCAAGGTTGTTACACTTATGGAGTCTTACAATAACATAGTCACATATCCCATATAACCTCATCAATGGCCTTAATCCCTTCAAGCTCATATGGATTACTACAACTCATCCTAGTATTAAAGTACGGGATGTAACATCCTTCCCCCTTTAGAAACATTCGTCCTCGAATGTTAACTCTTAGATATTTACAAAATTTTTCACTACGGTCTCCTCTGTAAACTAAACTAAATTCCGAACTATATCTGAAGTCTCGACTATTCACAACCTTTTGTACTTGAGTATCTCGTATCTTCTTCACCTTTACATAACTTACCTTTCAATCTCACGTCGTATCTTCTGTCGCTTTCATAACCTCCCTTCCACATAAGTAGCAATTACATGTACGCCTTAAAGCTCTATTGTGATAGAACCTCTGGGGCATACAAAATTCGGTGGAAGCTTTATACTGAATTATTACGACTTAGCTCTATGGCACGATCTGGAAACAAAAGAAGGGTAACATTTCTTAAGTGCCCTATATCCTCTCAGTTATAAATGTGGTGCGCCACACACCCAAAAGTGAGACACTACTAGGCACGACTATGTAGACTTCCTAGGACACGATCCGCTATGATACCAATTTGTCGCGCCCCAAACCTACGGAGGCATGGATAGCACCCGATGCCGTACTGGCCCGTGCGAAGCACTATTTAACTGATTTTTGTTTTTTTAACAATCATGGGCCAACATGGTTACAATTCATAATGTATAACTATAAGTGGGCAAGCATTGTATCAATGAACCATCGTTCTTAAAACATAAGTACATATGGGCCGTCAAGGCCTCTGACATACTGTACAAAATGAACCTTTGTATACAAAGCCTCTAAGATTATTCAACATCAAATGGGATAGGGTACTGGCCTACCCATACGTCTGTAGCATAACTCTGACACGATGACTTATAGACTCGGTTGCACTCCGAATGAGGTGGAGTCTTACCGATCCTTCGCTGAATGCTGACCTCGTTTACTATAAGGTCTTGTCAAACTGATTGTCTATACCTACAGGCATAAATGCAGCGCCCCAACAAAAGGACGTTAGTATGAATAATGTACTGAGTGTGTAAGGCGGAACTGAAATATAACAATAAGTCAACATTAATTAAAGACATATAAGAATAAACCTGAATCTCTGAAGTGCCACCGTATATGCATACTTATTATACTTATATATATAATGCTTCTCTTTGATACTTTTATCCATATCGTATGATGCATGACTGCCCAGCTGATAAGTGGTAACTGCCCGACTGACTGTAGCGCGGTGGTAAATGCTGTACTGCCCGACCGGCCGTAGCTCAGTGGTAAATGTATCAGCCATAGCTCGGTGGTAAATGCATGACTGCCCGATCGGCCGTAGCTCAGTGGTAAATGAATATGCATGTCTGCCCAACCGGCGGTAAATAATGATAAATAACGGCCTAACCGGTGCTAACTGCCTGACCGGCCGTAGCACGGTGGTATATGCATGAAGATGCATGTATCACTATATTAAAAACATTAACATCTTTCTCAAATACCTCAATAGGGAACTAGATACATACTTCGACATGCTTGCTTATAACTTTACCGTAATGAATAAAATAGACATCCTTAACTGCTAAGAGTAGAACCATTTAGGCAATAACATTACATTTACGTATCGTTACTTGGATCATGCCAAAATAAGGAAGGATTAGCCTTAACATACCTGAGCCAATTCCCTTGTCAATCCATCTAACACACATCAATTGCGACAATATGTAATGGCAGATCAAAGTAGGGAGAAATCCGTATGATATTCTTGAGAAAGATTGTACCGTACTCCCTTAGAATCAAAATCTCACGTTGTGATAACATTAGGTAGACTTCGTATGAAATCTTTGAATCACTTTCGTTGCTATTGAAACATTAGCTTTGCTAAAGTTTTAAGAATGAGAATCCCATCAGCTGGCTAACTTGACATCCAACTTGTTGGTCTAATTATACAGTGGAAAGCATGCCATAACTCATCATCCAAACCAAGTTATAATACCACTAAATCTCCAAGTTATGCCGTAATGTGGCCAGTCTAATTTTCAAAGTTATATTACCACTAAATAAACCAAAATCCAAAAAACATTTCACGTGTAAACAAGGCATGTTGTGTCTTATGAGTCATCATTCATATTGGTGCCACTTTAGCTTAGCTTAATGTCAAGTTGCAGCCCCAACAAGGATCCTTATCCACATAATCATAATTATCCCCACCATTAATCAATTATCCACATAATTAAGAATTATCTCAAATTACTAAAAATACTACTCACTTTTAACACACTTTATGTACCCTACTATAATGGTCATGTGGTACCATATAAAATCAATACATACACTAATACTTCATTAAAGCATCCATGTAAAAATACACATATATTTTATCAACTTCTAGTTTTTCTAATCTCATAAAAGAGTAAAAACTTTTGTGCGCTTAATTCTCAAAACGGTAAAAAGATAACCTTCTTTTCTTGTAGGAAAATAATTTCTATCTTTACAATAAAGAAAATCTCATAAACTTTCTCATATTATGTGTATAATTTAAAGCATATTCGGAAGTAGTAATATTAATAACTATATAAAATTATATTTTTCGAAAAATGTTCCACTCAAAATAAATACCATATCACAATGTATCTAATGGTATCAAGGTTGTTAAACTTACGGAGTCTTACAATAACATAGTCACAAAACCTCTATAACCTCATGAATGGCCTTAATCCCTTCAAGCTCATATGGATTACTATGACTCATCCTAGTATTAAAGTACGCGATGTAACACAACGGGCTAACTAGTGGTACAATATCTGAATAGGCTAAAACTCAAAAGCCATAATAAAGAAAGCCTATTATCATCTTCTAAACAGAGCAATACTTGTATTTCGCTTCAATAACATGCAAGGAAAGTTCTAGACTAATATGAAAAATATGAAATATATATAAGCAATCCTCACCACACATGGCATAGGTATCAATAAAGATGGATCATTCTACTCTAAGACAGACAGGATCATAGCGAATGACAAAATAAGAATAAGCTATATACAATGTCACAACCCTGAGCTTTGGTGTCAGAAAGTCTGCTATTTCATTCATTACTCAATCACTCAGAGGAAAGTACTACTCAAGCTCACGATTAAATATGCTAGTATCAAATACCTCACAAAGGTTTTCTTCTTCCTCTTTTTCTTCTCCTAAAAAAAATCTAATCCTAAAAATAAAAAAGTTTACCCGGTTCAAGTTACATCCCCTGGAAAAGAACCGATGCACAAAGAAAAACCAAGGGGGATTATTATCTAACTAAAACTAACTAGAAAAAAAAGCAATTCTTTTTGGATTTTTTTATTGGACCTTAATCCCTCAAGAAAGCTGTCCACAAAATCCATCGTCGGGAAAAGTCCAAAAATTCTGATTTTTGTTTTTTTCAAATTTTGTTTTTTATTTTTTTTTAATAAAAACTACTACACTAAGAACGAGTACTACAACTAAGCTAAGATAGCACAGAAAATCACCCAGAGAATCTCCTCACCCCACACTTATAATTGTCAAATGTCCTCAATGCACACTATAAAAAATAAGAAGGTAAAAGAGACTCCCTGGTAGGCCAAAGGCCGAAGTATTAGCAGTTCACGGGATACTCAGACTTCTCCCAGATATGATCCCTCATGCGGGTACCTCACATTTAGTTTCAATCGCCTACTCATTTTTGAACTCGCCTATTGCCTTTGACTCCATGCTCCTACTCCTACAAAACACAAAAATAAAAACACAATTTAAAAAAATTTGAAAACAAAAATAAAAAAGAAAAAATAAAATTGGTTGCCTCCCAACAAGCACTTGATTTAACGTCGCGGTACGACGCCATCACTTTCACCACTTACCTTCCACTTTGAGGATATGAATTGTACCCCCAATTTTGCATCAATTTTTCTGTCACGTTCATTGGGCGGTGGTGTAAAAATAAAGGAACCAAGCAATAGATATCGCATCTTGCACTTCTTGGCCTTTAAGTGAGGGATGTCATTTTGTCTCCTTGGTATGACATATTTAAGAATATAAACACTTTGTTCCTCATCCATTGACTCCTCCATATGCTCAAATGGATCCATTTTCGTGTTACCAACCAAGCACAATGTTGAAACCAGGTTTGAATAAGGTCCAATGCGCTCAAACTCTAGAATCACTTCACTTTAGAAATCCTCACTTTTACACACTTTGTCAACCTTGGCATCATTAATAATTTGGTCAAATAGTTGGAATACCTCTTTTTTCTCCATCAGTTGGCCAGTATCCACAACAATTAGTTGTAGGGCATCAGACGCCTCAACATTTTTATTCAATTGAGCCTACATGTCATGGATATCTGAGCCAAATTTGTCTATCTCTGGCCTGAGCTCAGTTCTTCCTTCTATCAGTTGTTCTGTCATACTTGACAAACCATTACGTAGAACCCCATGAAATTTTACCAGTTGAGCTTATTCCTCTAGGAAAGATTAGCTCACGATATTTGCTTCTTCAAAGTAATCTTCTTGTGGGAACTCGCTCTCTTCGTCGAGTTGAGGTTCTTCTTGGAAATTGGCCATTAATTCGTCCATTTTAGCATGTAGTCTTTTGATCGCTAAGGCGTCAAGAACTTTTTGCTCGGTTACTTGGTTTATCATGTCCATAATAGCCTTTTGATTTTCATCTTGTTGCTCGGCTACATACCTCATTATGTCCATAATACGAGCATCGCGTTCCATATCCTCCACTTTATTGCTCCTGTCAAACTCATAAACATTATAATAAGAGCTCTGAGACGGATAATATGAAGTAGGACAACCATCCCAATGGCCAACTTGACAACCACACACATTACAAAAATTCCACACATAAGATTGAGATGCACAAATTTGCCACAAGTGTGGTCCTCCATAATATGGACAAGGATCACCATAATAAGAATAACCAATATTCGACCAATTATCAGTCCAAGATTCCATGTAAACAAAGATAATAAAATATTAAATTAAGATAAAAATAAAAAAATAAAAACTTGAATAGACAAAAAGTAAAAATTCAATCTAGTAGAATAGTTAATTTCTAAGTCCCCGCCGACGGCGCCAAAAACTTGTTTCCCCCAAACGCACACGCAAGTATACATGGTTGACAAGTAATATAGGATTGTAAGTCCAGATATCGTACCCACAGGAACATGTGATTAACTATTTACTAAATTAAAATAAGATAATTAATCTATTCAAGCGATTTTCTAAAGTATGAATAATTAACTAAAATTAATATAGAATAGTAAACTATGAAATCAAAGGAAACAAGTGTGCAATCTTAGAGAAGAGTTCAATGGGAGAAAATGTTCTAGAGCAATGGGTTAGATAACAATCCAGTTAAGTTTTCCGCCTAAATCGTATAATTAATTTATCTAGTTTATTGGTTGACATAGATAATATTGCTCGTAGTCTTGTCCCGAAGTAATACTCGCCTATTCAAGCTAATCTAACGCCTATATTCCTATGGAATTAGAATTAACAAGAATGCATTAATAATTCCTGTGTAGTAACCAAGCAAGGCGATTAGGTATATTCCTATCCTAACTGCACATCCGCCCCCTTCAGGGTTAAGATCTTGCTCTACTCAATCTTATATGGAATCTAGAATTCCCTCTCCCGAGCTCAATCCTAGATTCGTAGATAGTATTCAATGGGTGATCAAGAAATCAAATAATTAAGTGCGAAATTGAATAAATAAACCAATATCATAAAATAGTAAGAACAATGTAAACTTCAAACTACAACGTTTATGTAGCACCCAACAACTCTAGAACTAATAAACTATGAGATTAAAGGAAAAGAAGAGAAGAAAAACTAGTTGAAAGCCTCCTCTAAACGTGGTGTGTGTTCCTCTACATGAATTCTCCTTCAACGTATGTTAGATCCTCTTCAAATTCGGTTTAGAACCCCTTTTACATGAGTTGGGACCGTGTAGGGCTGAAATAACCTTGTCCGGACGAAATAGGAAAGGTCCCTGCCCCCGGTGTCCAGACCAGCGCCTAGCGCTGGCCGTGGAGCTGGAGGCAGAATGTTTCACGCCAATTCCTTTCAATATTTGCTTTGATTTTCATCTCTTCGTTTCTTGTCTTCCACTTGGGGGGACAAAACTCAAAGGTGTCCCCC